>NMUG010008925.1:0-11458 GCA_002855965.1 Monotropa hypopitys
TTTATTTTTTAAAAATTCAAATTTGGATCGGGTTTCGGGGATTTTGGACAATATTTTTCGGATCGGGGAAAAACCCGATCCGATCCGAGCCCCGATAGGGTCGGGTACGGGTGACAAATTCAAAACCCGTTCGGGTTTCGGATCGGGTTTGGATCGGCAGTTACATTTCGGGTTCAGATCGGGTTTACGAAAAACCCGAGCCGATCCGACCCGTTGTCATCCCTACTTGATGTTGGTGTATTCGGCACTAAGGTGATAGTTTGTGCCGATGGCAATCGGTCAGTGTCATCAGCACTGGCGGATGTCTTCGTCACTAAATAATCCAAGATGTGTGAAAAATATCAGTGTGGTGATCGCACAGGACAAAAATGAAAAGGTAAGAGAAGTAGCAAGAGAAACGCACGCTATGGCTGCAACAGGAGAAGTCGCAAGAGAAATGTCTAGAAACTCAAGTTACCCCTCCATAATATGTGGTCATCACAAATTCAAGCTCGTGCCGATGACACTTGAGTCGTGCTTTCACCCAAAACAACGTCCAACAACAATCGTAAACCGAACAAACTACCAACTTCCTTAAATGCGCAACACGCCGCAACACGCGAAATGTGAGACATGCATCTCATTTTATGCATTATTGCATTTATTAAAGATTATTTAAGATCAATCAAAATTAATTAAGATCCGAATAAAATTGTTATGGCAATCCGAGTAGCCAATTAAGAACAATAAAATTTTTAGAGATAATATGAATGACCAATTTGGAAATCGATCGACGATTGAATCAATTAAAGCTAAATTGAAATTTCGTGATTATCAAAAATATCAATCGCGGATAAATTAAGTCATGCGAAGACCAAAAGAATAAATTAAGGGGGAATAAAATTTTCGTGATACTCGATAAAATTTATTGGGAACAAATAAAAATTTCGCGACAATTAGAATAATTTATAACGTGATAAATCGTGATGCGGGGGCTAGATCGAAAATTTATAATCGTGAATAGAAATTTTGAATTCCGTGAATGCAAGCTCAATTGACGGAAAATATTTAATTTAAAGGTTACAGAAATTATAATACGCGAAATTAAGATTTAATTTATCTAACTTTTAAATGGGCGGGATCGAATCGTAAAAATATATAATTTAACAATCAAAAATTTAAAAAAGAGAGAGAGGATTATGTCGGGGCCAGCTGCCCCCTAATTTTTTTGCTACGTGTATGAGTTGCTGGGTGAGACGACTGGGAACCAGTTTTGTAAACTCATTATGTCCGGCGAAGCGGCTCTGACGGGGGCCAGTTTTCCCTCAACTGTGAGGGGAAGAGTCTCGCGAGATCTTCCGGAGCGAGAACTGGAAACAACACTGACGGATGGTCGATATCTGGGGAATCGGGCACGACGGCCTCTCGACTGGCGCTGCCGAATGGGGGATCGGCGGATCGCCTTTCCTTTATCCGCGCGGTCGTGATCGTTTAGCCTTCCCGACCGCTCCAGATCCGATCGCCTAATTGTGTGCTCTGAGTCGTCCTGCAGAGTTTTAGAGGGAACATGAGGGCATAAGAGTGGAGTGCTGGCGAGCCTCACCAGCTGATCCTTGAGGAAGGCTATCTCCAAATCCTTCTGACGGAGTTGTTCATCGGGCTGCTGAGAGGTGGATCCTAACAGAGCCAGGGGAGGGTGTGCAGCGACAATGGTTGTCGGAGGAGGGGCAAGAGGCAATCGGCGATGGTGGTGATCATGAAAATCATCGGCGGTCATGGTGGGAGGAAGGAACGCTGTTGAGAGGGACAGACTGTCGGTCACCTGAGTCTGGGAACCTTATCCCCAGCGGAGTCGCCAATTGTGGTGACTGAGAGTCCGGAGGGCTCTTCGGGTCCTTCGGGTCCTTCGAGTTCTGGCCGATCGGTTGGGATGGGTACTTCGGACGAATGAGCGGTCACCTATAAGAGAAAAGGGGATCACCTGCTTGGCTCCTGCAACACAAAGGTCAGTGCCCACCGGTCGGCAGCGACCGAGAGGGGCCTCCGATGGCTAAGTCAGCAACGGTAAGAGAGAGAGAGAGAGAGAGAGAGAGAGAGAGAGAAAACTGTAAGCTGAAAGAGCAGTCGGAGAGATACCAGAGAAGCGGTCCCGTGAACAGTTGTTTGACGGGGTATATATAGTAATCTTGACTTGGCGCCAAATATGCAAGTGTGTGATGCACACGGGGGGGAGGCCAGGTGCTGACGTCAGCCCTATAATACTGTTGGGCCGCTGAACCGACCCGAGCCATGTCAGCAGTTGTACGGCCAACCCGAGTGCCACCTGTCGGAGGTCATTGTTCCCTGTTGCTGCCGATGGTGGACCCCTCCGGCACAGGACCGTCCGTCGGTGGAAGTTGTTCCTTCTCCCAGTGGGGAGTGGAGACGCTGGGCTTCCTCGACGTCCGGATGGGTATGCCGGAGGTTGAAGAAGACCGCATGGCCGGGCCGGCTTAGCCTCTTCGGGTGTCCGGTGAGTCTGTTTCAGATGGTGAAGGGCACATGATGAACCGCCGGTTCTATCCTTCAGCCGCAGTGAATTGTCGGAGGTCCGTGAGGCGGACAGTCCTGGATTGCTCCGTGTTATGCTGGGGCAGGGTCCGGATTAGCCGATTGGTCCGGCTAAGAAGTTCTAACCCATGCCTGTTGAGGTCCGGTTACTACAGAGGTCGTGGCTCCGGCCTTTCCTTGGTTCGCCCCCCAACAGTGTTTGTCACAGTATAAATAGAAAACTTCTCGTATTCTTATGAACTCGGTGTCTATTCTTTTAGCGTGAATAACTGAGACACGTGTGTTAGCCGTTATTTACTGGTCGATTAATATATGAGACACGTGAAATCTAGATTTGCCAAAAATCATGAACTGAGAATTCAAGCAAAATTCTGTTATTATTTGGCCACCTCTTGGTATTTGATAGCCCTTTGTCGCTGACAACGTGGCCATTGGCTACCTGGTCATCGGATAGAGAAACATCATACTCATACACGCTGTTCTTTTATTTAATTGTCTGATAAAGCAATCCGTTCGGCAAACAAGACAAAGAGGTAGGTCGGAAGCAAAGTGTTCTGATTGAATGAGTCTGAATAACAAGGATTCAGCACAACATCATATGCAAATGATTGGTTCGGATGCATGAATAATAATTGAGTCAGTCAGAATAACTTCAAGGTCTCTCTCTCTGTGTGTGTGTGTGAGTTTCTTTAACTTGATTGCTTGAGAAGTGAAGGTGAGAAAATGAGAGGAGGGATCAATATCTGTACTAGCAAGGGTACAGAAATGAAATATACCAAGAAGGATCAAGGGAGGTGTTCGGAATTAATGGTTGCATCCAGAACTAAAGATCAAAACAAAAAAGGAAATGTGCAGCCCTCAGAGTCTGTACGGTAGTCCAACAGTCAAGACTAGAGGAAATGTATGGTACGCAGATTTTCCTAAATTTTGATTAGTATGGTCCTTTCGGAGTTTCATTCTAGAGAGCTTTTTTATTATTTGTTAGGGCCCTTCTTTGAGTTAGGATCGCCCTTACGGATTTTTCAATTCCATCCAAATCAATGACACGTAGTGAGCATTGGGAGCAATTCCAGATGAGGAAGAAGCAATCTGAGTTGTCCGAATTAAAACTCATATCCTAAGGCCCTATTGAATTACGTGAAGAAAGCTCAATCTGACGGAAGGGAAGAGAAAGGAAGAGCATCTGAAACAGAAATAGAATGAAGAATTTCTTTAAATTTTTTGTATCTAGAGAACAAAACCTGCAGTAACAAAAGTTACACAGCAGAATACAAATCACTTTCACATAACCAACTCATGGCAGACAAATGAAACATATGACAATAAACTGATGAGACTCTCAGTCCATTGCTGTATGATGCACAAATACTGAACTCTACACTATCACATGATATAACATCTGGTACAAAAAATGGAATACTGATGACATTCCCACTATCTAATCTACACAGCAACAGCAATCTATAAACCAAATCGAGTGTCAGAATCTCCTGCTTTGCCAAACTTGTTTTTCTTTGGGGGGGAAATCATGAGAGCCATACTTTCTATCAAAGAATCATCCAAGTTACTGAAGCAGTCATGCCTCTTTCGGTAGCTATAGCTGCATTAACAAGTATGCCACGACTGCTAGGAGCACTGAAATGCTTATAGTTGAGTCCTTCCTATACCCATTACCCGTGGGAAGTATTGAAGGAAGTGAGCATTCCTCCCCATTGAAATACACTTTACTGGGGAACCCATCCCCACCAGCCACATTGATTCCTGGGGTATTTTTCTTCGTAAATGAAAGCACAGACTGTTGTTTCCCAGGCACACTAGGATCCAAAAGTGGGTTCGCACCGTCCGTTTCTGCCACAAGATAGTTCAGCCCTTGAAGCCCCTGCATGAGTATGGTCTTGTTGTTGGAACCACTCAATGCAGTCCCGTTAAACGAATACGCTTGCTGAAAACCGAGACCTGATTTGTCCAACTCCACCGCGGCAAACCAATCAACAAAGGCATCCCCTTCCCAATTGAATAACGTCATACGTGCTGTCCATCCACTAGTGTAGTCAGTGTACAGATGCCAATTGATGCTCACGCCACAGTTATCTCCACAAGGTAATGGGTTGGGCATTGCAAAATGGTTGAGCACAGCCCAAGCATCTGCGAGTTTTGTACGATTATCAAAAGGAACAAGAAGCGCCTGAGCTGGAAGAAGAAGAGCTGGAGCAGCAGTACTACAAGTTCTACTGGAAGGAGCAGGACACCCGCAAGCACATGTTTGGCAAGGGATTACAGATTCGTTGTAATAAGCAGAAAATGAGACACAACATTTGGGTTTCATTCCCTTAGGCTGTGTGATATTGCAAACCACCTGCCAGCTGGCAAATGTGGTTTTATCGGATGGGGACCCGCTGGGGTCCGGGTAGAGGCTAGGGCTCACCGGTACAGGGGGGCCACATTTGTAATCCGGGTTAAGGGTGCCATTGATGTTAAAGTTCTGTGGTGGGTTGAGCTCGGAACGGTTGAGATTCGGCGGCATTTTGTAAACGTTGATCTGGAAAGCAGAAATGGATTTGCTGGGGTCCATCGACGGAGGCAAGATTGTTCCGTTTCGGCAGCAATGGGGTATCATCCCTATGGTTGTGTCATTGGTCTTATCCAGGGGGAGGTCGATTAAAGTCGGAGTTCTTTCACAATTCAATACAGTTGAAAAGTCTAAGTCCGTGTAGTATTGACCTTGTTTACCATAGACGCAGCCCGTTGTATCAAGAACTTTGGGATAAGCACCTTTCATTGTATTAATGAACTCGTCTCTCATCCACTCCCAACTTAACTCCCAGTGATCAAGGCGGCCAAGAGAATTATTGTTGGTGATTGTGACCTGAGCCCAGTAATTGGAGGTGTATGTACGGAGCACATCATACATTATTATGAGATCGCCATTTTGGCGTGGCAGAAATTTATCAGCTGTGGTGATATTAGTTTTGAGGCTCGGGTCTTCGGTACAGCACACTTCCATGGTACTATTCCCTATAAGAACATAAACAATAAGTGTCCATGACATTAGTTAAACAACGTTTTATATTTAACACTTTCCAAAACGAAACAACACATATACCAACTTTAGAAACCTACTTGCAAAGAAACAACATACTATATTCGCATGAATAGACAAGTATTCAAAGGGACATTGCCATAGGCAGATAAAAAAGGAAAATCCAAATGAGAGAAAACATACATAAAAAGATCAAGATGTCATAAGTATCCATTTTTTACCAGTTCTGTATACTCCAACTTCTAGTACTTATTTACAGGCGAAATGCAACCGTGTCTATGTTGTTTGATGGTTGTGTCAATATAAGCTAACTAAAACAATCACAATGTGGATGACTCATTTAGTTCTCAAAGGGATTTTCTTATGTTTTTTCGACCAAACTAAAATACATTCAAAAAGACTTCAATGTAGTTAATTATTTATAAGTTTTGTTTATAGAAAAGAACCAAATACACTTATTCACACCATATTTGGCTAATTTTAAAGTTCTCATTTGCACGAGAAGATGGTCTGAGGATGAACTCGAGGTTTTTGGATCCAATCCAGAACATTTAGTAGGCAGTAGCATCACTCCTTGTTTATTTTCATCGGTAACAAGGGCCAGAAAAGATAACTCTGAGTTTGGGATTCAAATCCTCATCCAACTCCCACCAGAGTGATAATATGTGGAGTCAAACCAGCTACAACCAGAGGTTTGCAAGACATGCAACCGAAATACAGCTCGTTTGGAATCCAATGTCCAATTCCACTCGATCTGCCACATATAATGTGGAAAAATGAAATAATAAAACATCAGTATCCTAAAAATGGAATGTCAAGTTTACAAGACAAGGAGATTTGAAGCATAACAAATGTTTAGAAACACCGGATTCATTTTTTATGACTTCTCATAATCCATGATTTAAATTTCTGAATCCTAAGAAAGTGAAACATAGAAGGGCAGACCGGCTTAGCAGTAAAGCTAACTCAATGTGGCCGGTACGTCACGGGTTCAATTCTCGGAAACATCCTCTGCTTGCAGGGAGATAAGACTGCGTACATCAACCTTTTCCCAGACCACAAATATGCGGGGTGGCCCTTTTTTAGAAAGTGAAACATCGATGAGTATCCTACACAACATGAATTCTTTCATCATACAATCCCAAACTAGTCTCGTCACTGTCACCACACCCTCTAGAATTAAAAAAATTGCAGACCGCCATGTAGATTCATAAACTACCATATGAAAACATCAAGGTAAAGGGGTCAGATGCATATCACTCTAAACAACAAAACAACCACGAGTTCAATAGTGCAGTAAATAATAAACTAACACCACCACCCCCACAAAAAATCAAAATAATTTTCTCCCAAAAGGCAATCTAGAGCTTCTCCAATGGTGTGATATAGCCTATAGGGATGCCCCCAATGTAACAATTCTAAAACTTTCTTTGACTTCACATATTCTTACCAAAGAGACAAGAACAAAGCAAATAACCATCAGCATAAAGATCAAATCAAACTCATCAATAGACCTAAGAACAGCATATCTAAGTTTAAATGAAATTAAGAAGGTAAAAAAAGAACGGAACTTATACCTTGCAAAGTGGGTTTAGGGCAAACCCACCCATCATTGGCGAGCGATACATTTGCTGGCATAGGAACACCAGGTGGACCGACACCGAACTCGGTGCCCACCAGATCGATCTGGGCCGACATCTGGGTCAAGTCACCAGCCGTTTCAATGGCGGTCATCAGATCAGTGCTAGGGTACCCAGCAAAATAAGTTCCGTTACCCACTAGCGCCGGTATACTAGTCCCATCGGCGAGCACAGCATTCGAAGCAGAGACCAAGTACTCGCCGTGTTGAAATCCAACGAATACCTTCCAAGATTTCAACTCAGTAAGACCATTGTTGAGTATTCTCAAAGTGGACTCGAATCGGTAGGCTTGGTGGATCGGGTCGGATTTTAGAGTTGGAGGCAGTTTGGTTCCGGCGGTGTGTACGTAGGAGAGGAATATACCGTTGCATGCGTCGGAGGCCACAGTTAAGTTTTGGGCTTTGATGGTGGCGCGGATGACGGATAGGATGAAGTGGATGATTAGAAGACGGCCGGACATGCTTCTTCTCTTCCGTTGATTTCAAAACTTTGAATGCATATATAGAGAGATAGATTGCTCTGCATATAGGGAGATCCAGAGAGAGAGAAAAAGAGTAAAGTGGAAAACGCGGAGAGGAAAATGATGATATAATGTCCAGGTTAGTGGAAGCTGTATTTTTTTCTCTCCAAATTATTTGATTTGTTGCAGGCTTGGAGAGTGGCGTGTTTCGAAAATTGCTTTAATTAAAGGGTGCTGATTCTGCCACAAATATTTTTAATTCTGCCCACAAAAATATTTGTGGCATTATCAACTACTATATAGTGTTGATAATGCCACAAATATTTTTGTGGGCAGAATCAAAAATATTTGTGGCAGAATCACTTGCCTAATTAAATGTTAATTACACTTAGACACCATTTAAACTAAATTATTTTAATAAATACGGAGACTTTTTAAAAATTTTATTAATTTGCATCAAATTTTTAGATTAATCATTAGTCTCAAGTAAAAAAAATAAAAAAGTTACAATCAAAAGTCCCAAAAAATCTCTAAAGAAGAAAAAAGGTTTGAAAATGACATTTTCCATTATGTTTTATGTTCATCTCATTAGGGATATAAAAAAGACCCGGACCAATTCTACCTGTCCCGTTCCCCAGCCCGTTCAAGAATAATTTTTGGGAATTTTTTGGGGGACGGTGACAAAAAATTTAAAAAAATCGGGAACGGGGATGTATACATCTGACCCAATCCCTGGCCCTATCCCTAGTCCGACTCTGGACCATTATTATTATTATATTGTTATTTTTTATATTATGTATGTAATTTTCTTAAAATAATATATTGGATTGTTTTAAATTGTATTTTTTGAAAATTATATGTGATAAAGAAACTATATTTTGTAAGATAAATAATTTTTTAATTTATTTTTTTCTTATTTTGACTAATTTCAATAATTTTTAAAAGTAAAAAAATAATTCGGGGGCGGGCTCGGAATCCCCTCTCCGAATGGGCTGGGGATGGAGATAAAAAATTGGTACCCGGTCGGGGACGACACGGGAACGCGAACAAAAATGTGGAAGAGGGAAAGGGATGGGGACAACCAAATCCATCCTCGGCCTGATCCATTGTCATCCCTACATCTGAGGAGGTATGTAAAAGTAAATTTAATTGTACAAATGTCAAAACAACACATAAAATATGGTTCAAGAGAAAAGATATGCACTGAAGAAATCTTTCCCGAACATAAATAACATTTTCCGAGTAGAAAATGGGACACAATATGCAAAGTATTGATCTCATTAGCACGAGGTGAACAACATTTAACCATACGGACATGCAACAATATATGCGACCAATGCCATGTGTGCACAACAATAGTGCATTGTGTGCTAAAAATATGTCGAAAGTGATATGCGGATCATTCCACTTGGATAGATAATTATCGAATTATAAATGAATCACATGAAGAATTAATTGGAATGAAAAGTCCTAATTTGATTCAATAATTGAAATGAGAAATTATTGAATCCAGCATAACCCCAGGGCAATTGGGGGATGTCTAACTGCAGATCATGGGTGCTCCCATGAATGGTGATTCACGTTTTTATGATTGTAGCTTATTTAAACAAGGCATATGAGAAGCCTAAGGCAGTGGAATGTGTTGTCTAGTGCTCTACGTGTTTCATTTGTAAGTTGGTGCTTAATAAAGGTTGGGATAGTTCCTGTAAACACTGTGCTCTTATTAGACGTTCATATATACTGTGTGTGTATACACTTGTGAGCTGAGATCAAGTTGGTGATAAACTTGGTGTCATCACAGAAAAAATTCAGTGTTGGTTTTTAACCTTGTAAAAAATTCAGTCTTGAGGCAATCGCATAGATACATAAACTTAATCCTTTAATGTTTATTTGATTTCTTGATTTATAATGATTTGATTTAGGGTTTTGATATATGAGTTTATTTGTGATTCGATCGTTGATTTAGATGGTTCAAGATTATTGATCTTTACATGCATATGAATTAAATTCATTATTTAATATTCATTTCTCATATTGCATGTTGTGCTCTCAAGATTAGGTTTTATTAAAGATCAAAATTCAAGAATCATTCATATTGTGTTTAATCGTTTCTTTGACCATATTGATTATAATATTCGAATCCTTTGTGAGCGTTAAAAGGCTTGTATGCAGTGATTGCATAATTCTTTGTTGTGAGTGTCACGTACATTGTTTATACTACGATTTGGCCGAGTGTTCTCGGAGCCGGCGTTGATCCGGAGATCGGGTTGAATCCTGTGGACTCACAGTAGTTTAATGAGAGGAATTCAGGGTGATTCATCAACGCATATAGGGGTTAGGTGTACGACTGGGATTTTGTTTACTAATTGCTTGTATGGTTGAACTTTCCTTAAATATTGCAATAAATCGTAGTATAAGTCGTGGTTTTTTGGTTTAGGGTTTTCATCCCTAAATCTTTTTCCACGTAAATAACATGTGTTCTCTCTTTGTCTCTCCACTACCTTCTTTGTGTCTGGATCAATATCATTATTTGTGTGGTTGATTGAGTATATCATTAATTAAATTATTTAATTAAATTTAAAAGGTTAAAGAAAATTTAAATTGACCACTAGCTTACATATTCTGTAATACCCGTGTCATAGTTAAATCCTTTTATCCTGAGTATAAATGAATTTATAATCCTTAATAATATTTAGGTTCGACGCGGGGTTTCGATATTGAAAAGCATAACGTTTGGCAAGTTTAGAGGGGATGATTGTGGTTCAAGTTGAGAAGTTAAGTTAGACTAACTTGAATAAATTTATGAATGATAATCCTCGTAACCTCAAAAAAAATTAAGTGGTGATAGTCCTAGGAGGGGTATAAGAGGGTTGGAGAATGCAAATTGTGAGCAAGAATGTTTGAGGAAGTGTTAGGAGTTGAGTTGAAGGGTTGGAATAGAGTTTGGAGGATTTTGGAGTACGAAATGGACTTTCTCGTCCGGACCAGGACTGGGGTCGTCCGGACCAGGGATCAGTGAAGCATTAGGAGTGCACCAGACAAGCTCATGTGGAGCAAGGGAGTGGCTCGTCCGGACGAGGGTGGGAGCCGTCCGAACGGGGAACCGGACGGGAGGGCAGAGAGTTGGGGTTGTTCTGGGATTGGACTCGTCGGGACGGAGGTGGGTCTCGTCCGGACCAAAACTGGTCCTCGTCCGGACGGGGACCTGGCCGTCCGGACGGCGCGGTAGTCTGTTACCCGATTTGGACGCGAAAACTTAAGTTTGTTGAGGGCTTAATGGACTAACTACCCTAAAAACGTCTAACCTAGTGTATACATCTGATTTGGGGAGACCTAAGGCTCATTAGCCTCCCTCAAAAGACTCCCTAACCTATAGAGAAGGAGAGAAAGAGAAAGAAGACCTTCATTAAAGAAGAGCTCCAAGCTTGAAGGAGTTGGGATTTTTGTGCAAGGATTGCTCGTGTAAGTTTATACACTTAGTTAGTCTTTTAATTGGGGCCTAGATTCTCTACCTCATCTTCTAATCTCCATGTGATTAGTGCTCTCATGAGCTTAAGATTTAGGTATGTTAATGTCCATGTCCGGATCCATAGAATTGCCTAAAAACACATGTATGACTTGGGTGTATTGCTAATGATTGTAGGAAATTAATCATTTTATTCCTCCTATTATTTTTAGTATAGGTTCACATATCTAACCCATGATTAGATATGGTGTGTATAGTCACCGGATCTATCTATTTTATAAGAAAGAAATAATGGTTGGATTGTAGGTGTTAGGAGAATTGCT
>NMUG010008926.1:0-11458 GCA_002855965.1 Monotropa hypopitys
TCAAGGGACTGGTCTCTATCTCAGCAGAAAGGTCCCAAGTGAGAAGGGACCGGTCTCCCGAAAATCAAGAGACCGGTCTCTCTTGCAGCAGTGAGGTCCTGAAGGGGAAGGGACCGGTCTCTCGAAAATCAAGAGACATGTCTCTTTGTGTATTTTCTGGCAGACATGGTATTCATTAAGGGTATTCTTGGAACTTCAATGTAGGGAGTATATAAGCCTTATAGGGTCCGAAATTGGGTCTTCTCCTTCACTTTTATGAACCCTACTCTCTCTACCTCCATTTCTCACATCCTCTCACTTCTCTCTAGGATTTAAAGGCCTTCCAAGGAGATTTTGGAGAAATCCCGAGCATTAACGTCGCTCTACACGTCGAGAGCTATCCGGGAAGCACCATAGCTCATCCATCCTTCGAGTTTCAAAATTTCAGATTTTTGGAAGAGCTTCTTGAGGTAGGAAATGTCTATTATTTAGTGTGTTCTTGGTTGTGCCCTCCCCTAATCCCTTGTATGAACTTCAATTTTATTCAATTTCATGCCTAGGTGTTAAATCATAAAATTGACCTAGGGTTTGGTCTTGATTCATGAAATTGGTTGAGGGCTTTTGTAATCCTAGTGTTTAATTGCAATTCCATAGAGTCAATTTCATGTTTGAGTAGTTTGGGTGAAAACCCCCAATTTTTGGAAAAACCTAGATTTTTATAAATTAGGTTTTTTGGTGTATTGACCATCTCATGATAGAATTGAATGCGTATTCATGCAATTGAGCATAATTCATGTCAAATTGATATATTAGACATATTGATCACGTGTGGAAAATTATGAGAAGGCATGTGGGGTCAACATTGTATCATTGAGTCTTGCATAGAATCAATTGAAATTAATAAGATGATTATTCAAGCAATTGGGCATCCTTGATGTGTATGATGCATGTGGTGTGTGATTCATACATGTTGGTCATGGTTGTGTGGGTCCATTGTCACATTGTAAATTGTGAATGTAAAGGAATATAAATGATGACCCGTAAATTGAACCATGCCTCGACCCATTCGTGTGATTTTTCGGAATGGAGGTTGAGCCAATTCGCGTGACTTTCGGAATGGTAGTTGAACATCTTCGCGTGATTTTTCAGAAGATTGTTTATGTTGGTTACTATGATAGGAAATTTATAACATACGACATTCGCATGATTTTTTGGAATGTCAAGGCATTCGCCTGATTTTTCGGAATGCGGGATGGTCGCTCCATCCGCGACATTGTGCACAATGGGGGTAGCGTAGCCCTCCCAACGTTACTTGGGGAATGATGGATAGGAATGGATAGCGTGTCGGCCAACACCTATACCAATTCCACCCTATCAAAGTATTACAACAATATTCGGAAAAATGTGGAATAGTTTGGATAACTTAAAATAGACTTGTCATGGAATTCTAAGTAGTTTTCCCCATATGAAACCAAGAGGAAGAAATGTTGAACTCATACGTGTGTCTTGGAAGGAAGTGGAAATTCATATGCATGTGATTTAAGCACTTGTTCTAGTTGCTTCGTTGACATACCTTGCATATGGTTGTATGATGGAGTCACTTGGTAGAAGGGTTATTCATGGTATGAATTCAAAGATGAAAATAATGAACATTGGTGCTTTGATAAAATAAAGAGAATGGTAACTCATATGCATGTGATGTGGGCATTGTTCTAGAAAGTGTTGTTATAATGGCTAGCATAAGTTGTTCGGTTAGAGTTACATTGTAGAAATGGATCATTGCCTTTGTTATGTCTTGTACATATGCATGTGTTGCATGCCCAACAATCACACACTCGTTCACGCCGGTCTTGAGCATGCTAGGTAATATGTATTTCCTACTTTGGCGTAATACGCCCTTATTTTTCTCCACAGGTTGTGATCCTTCTTTTGGAGGCTTGGACGCATGAGGCATTTGGAAAAGATTTGAAAGAAGTCCCCTTTTCTTTATTTTGTTTTAAGTTGAGGCTCAAGGAGCTTGTAATAGAGTAGGGAAAAACTTGTAAGGTTTTGACTAGTACTTATCTCTCTCCCTAACTCTATGGTTTGGTTTGGTTTGTAATAATTTAAACTCATGCCTAGATTTTCTTGTGTTATGTGTGATAGGGATAATGGTCCTTAGATGTTTGTGAATGAAATA
Source organism: Monotropa hypopitys (assembly GCA_002855965.1). Classification (NCBI taxonomy): domain Eukaryota; kingdom Viridiplantae; phylum Streptophyta; class Magnoliopsida; order Ericales; family Ericaceae; genus Monotropa; species Monotropa hypopitys. The sequence goes on from NMUG010008926.1 coordinate 2,159, forward strand.
ATGATCCTCGTTGCTCACTATTTAAAATGATTTTTAAAAAAAATTGGTTTGAAAATCCAGGGCGTGACCACTTGGTATCAGAGCTTTCGATTTCAAAAACTTAGGCCTTTGGGGAGACTCTTAGTCTCTATGGGTTGCATTGGGCATTGTTGTGTCATCTGGCATGTGTGTGAATATGTAAAGCATACATTGGCATGATCCTTAGGCTTGTGTGAGTTGTGAAGCATACATGTGCATTGTTCCTATCCTTGGGTGTAGCCCTGTTATTTGATTCCAATGGTTATGAGAATCTCTTGTTGATATTGTAGAGTATCCTTTCCTTTGGTTAAGCCTTGCTTCGTCGATTGAGTTATCGGTCTGGGCCTTGTCTTGTGCTCTTTTCTCATCGAATACGAAATCTTTCGTAGAATGGCTCGTCAAGGTCGTAGGAATAATGTTCTGGAGGCACTTTGGGAGTTTAGGCGTGTAGACTCTTCTGAGTTTAATAAAGAGGGTGATTCTTTGATAATGGCCATTATCTATATTAAGGTGACCTTCGAGCCCATCTTGGCATCTATTAGAGGGTCTTATGTACGTCGGACTTGTTTGTTTCGATAGTACCCTCTAGGTAATAAGAGTGATTTCCACTCTAAAGTGGTGAGCTAGTTCGAGTTCTTTATTCTTAAAGCATGAACAGGTTTCTTTGTTGACTCTGGTAGTGATTTGACCTCTTTTCCTCATTATTGATTGTCGGTGGAAATAGCTACGGCTTGTAGAGCATATTCCTTTGTAGGAAGCGGACCCTTGTTGTTGCTGTTGTGGCTTTCGAGTCAAGTTCTAGTGGCGAGTGGTAGAACCTTGTAACGGTAAGTTGGTGGATTTTCGTTTGCCCTCCTAGTGAGGATGACAATTTTACATGTGACCTGATAATCATTTATTAAGCTCTCTTTCTTGTGGTCATTGATAAACTCCTTGTACGATATTCCTCGTAGGAGGATGTCGTTTTTCTTAGTGTTGCGGGTTTGATGATCGTTCTTGTGGTTGGAAATTTGTAGTGCTCTATGAGTGAGCCTTAAAGTTCTAGTTCCATTCGTAACATCGGTTGTTGGAGTTTGTCGTTTGCACCTTTGGGGTTGTTTGCCTCTTCGTGGTTGAGTTTTAACTCCCGTTCTTGTTCTGCGGTAGAGTTCTTGCTTGAGAGGCTTGTAGTTTAGGTTTTTCTACCCTTGGGATTGATTGGATCTCCCTAGTGTGTATAGTTCCTTGTGTGAAGCGTGGGATCTTAGCATAGCCCTGTTTATGGGATTGCAATTGGTGGTTGCTTTGTGATGTGTTAGCACTTGGTAATCTAGTGATTTTGACCTCCTTTGGAATAAGGATATCTTGGTGTAGTGAGGCCTTGTCATGACAGAGATTGCGTAGTTTACTTGATGTGAGAAGTATCCTTGGGTTAGTAGATTCTCCTTGTGGACTAGTGCCCGGTGGTTGATGATAGTGGTGGTAGTGCTCTACCCTTACTTGATGTGATAGTTAGTTTTGACTTGTGGTTTGACGTCACTTGAGGATTTGTATTGGACTTAATGTGTTGCGGTTGTGGTTACCTCTTGATTGAGTAAGAAGGATATAGAAATTTTAGTATGATATCTTGTTCTTGTAGAAGCATTAGGTTGTAATTTGAGGTCATTCGGAAAGGGATGAGTTATGGATCCATAGTGGTTGGTGATTCCTGGGTTATTCGGCTATTTGGCCTGTAGAACGATTTAGGAGATAACCTTGTACTGAATTTCTCTCAGTTGGTCATTTGGGCTTGTCAAATGATTTGGGTCTTAGACCCACTTATGGGAGTTGCTCGTTGAGTTGATATTGTTGTTGTTATGTTAAGAGATGTGAAAATGGTTTGAGAAATTTGGTTCCCTCTTGATGTTTTGGAGTGACAGTGCATGTATGACTGTCTTGTGGTCCTATCAAAAGTGGCATTTGGGTTTCTACCTTCTTGGGTGATAGTGTAAATAGAAATTAATTTTGGTTGGAAGATAGAAGTGAAGTGATCTTGCCTGATGACTCAGAGTTCGAAATGCGGATTTGATATGAAGTCATTATTTTGGAAGGAATGAGTGGTTTGGGTTGAATGAATGAGGCCTCATGGCAATGTTGGCGTGTTCGCTTGGGTTCTTGTGATCAAAGGATACATGTTCGGATTTTGGAACTTCAAGAGATAGTGTTTGATTCACTTGGGAATGTCCTAAGAAATGGCTCGAGATGACTTGGGTGTTTGGTTTGGGATTTGAAAGTGAGAGTAGAGTTTTCTTTCTCGGTCTGGCATAAAGTTATAGAAGGCGCATTGTGTCTTAGGTGATATTTTTTTCTTTCTAATAGTGGAATATGGGTAGCCGGGTGTCTCTCTTTCTCGGTATTTGAAATTCTTCCTTGTTTAATTTTGCGGGATCGGTGAGCGGATGCCATCCTTGGTGGCTTGTTGATTCTTCAGCTCTCTTGAGTTAGTGTGCACTTGTGCCTTATCCTGATCATTACTGGGATACCTAGATTCGTAGTCATGTACGATTGACTTCTCGTAGTTCTCGTCTGACACTTGGTGGTGATTGCGGAAGTGTGCATTGTTTGGGAAACCTTATTGTTCCTTGTTTCCTTCTTGCGGTGTTGTGACTGGTTTTGACCATCTTCCTTTTGATTTCTTGTGGAGTGTCTTCAGTCTTGAAACGTGTGGAGATAGTGATGCATTGTTCTTCTTGTGTGTGGAGAACCACCTTTCTCACGGAATCTTGTCATCAGAAATTATATCCTTGCTTAGCACATCATTGTCTTACGAGTTGCATGCTTGCATTCGCTCTCATTTGTCGTGCCTTCGTACGAATCCGGATTGTTGTCGTATCTATTGGTGCCATGTCTAATTGCATTCAGATGTTTCTATTCTACAATGTTGTACCCTGTTGATGATTTGTTTTAAAAGTGTGTTGATTTTTTGGGTTACGGTTGGTGTGATCAGTGAGGTGATGTTATTTTTGTGTTGTACAACTATGTTCTGAGTGTTGGGATAGAAAAGATGTGTCTTTTTGAAGTTGACTGCACCGACTTAACTTGTGGTGGTGTTTGACATGACCGATGTGTGTAGTCCGTGTCATGTGGTGTAGGAATGACCATGAAGGATTGTTTTGAGAATGTGACTGTCAGCACACCTCAAATCAAACTTCTTAGTCATTCTGGTACTGCACTAGGTGTGTGCGGGTTGGTTGTGAGATTTTGAATGTTCAGTTCCCCTTTGGCTGGTGTTGTGGTGGTTTGGTATGATTCGGTGGCACAATCGTTGCGTAAGTCATCCCTTGTGTCTTGTGTTGCTTTCAGATTCTCTCGCGTATAGATCGGACTATTGCAATCTTGTTTAGAAATCCTTCTCGGTGTTGGTTCACATGCTTATGGCGATATGGGTGTTGTAGACGTCCTCACAGTAGTTGGAAATCATTCTTCTTTTTATAAAACTCTAGAAAGGAATGGGAGAAATCGGGGTATCCTTATCATGCCCATGTGTCGGTGTATCCTAAGCGTATCCTTCGCGTGTCGGCATATCCGTATCGTATCCCTTCGTATCTGTGGCATTGCGTCACTTGGAAAATTTCTCAGCATACCCACATTGTGTCGTGGCATGTTCTAAAATTTTGTGAAGATTTTTCAGAACTTCTCGGGGCAATGTTCTTGCAGTTTGACACTCGTACCTTACTTCTTGTTTAAAATCCTATATGTCTTGCTCGATCGAGCGGTGAGAGAAGGTATGGACGTACGAGAAATCTTTTCTTTTGAAGTTCTTAACTCTCTCAAGGACAATTCTTTTTGCTTGAATCCAGTGCTCCTTTGACATTTCTTGAGTTGTGGTTACACGTATGTATATTTTTGTCGTTGCGGCATATCGTTCACCCATGTGTTGGTAGGTCCACTATTGTTGGGCCAGGGATGATGCAATAGATTGCCGAGAAAATCAAGATGACACGCCAGAAGTTATTGACAGCACAAAGTCGCTACAAAGCTATGTCGATGGATGTCGTATTCTTTTGTCGTTCTAGGTTAGTAACCACGTATTTCATAAAGTTTTGCTTCGTTGTGGTATTTCACGTTTTGGGAAGAAGAGAAAGTTAACACCGCATTTTATTGGACCATTGGACACCATCGAGAAGACGAGACTCGTAGCAAGTATCCGAAGTTGTTTTGATTCGTGTTTGTTCAGGTCAATCTTGTGTTACCCCTTTTGTACTCTTACCTTAGGAAATTTTGGGGACAAAATTGTTTTAAGGTGGTTGAGATGAACGACCCGAATTTTATAAAGCATTTTCGGAATTTAATTCGCCTTGTAAATTATATTTAGAATATTGAATTATTTTATCTTAAAATCTTATTGTGATTTTAAGGTGGTTGACGCTAGATTATGATAGAGAATTCGATTACGAATCCAACGCAACTTGAATAGTCTCAATCGGAGGTCGGACGAAGAATTTACGATCGAAATACTCTCGGTAGTCCCACTTTGGAAATTTTGGAAATTTCCTCTAAGGGACCGGTCTCCCTAAAATCAAGGGACGGGTCTTCCAAAAATCAAGAGACCAGTCTCTCTTGCAGCAGTGAGGTCCCGAAGGGGAAGGGACCGGCCTCTCGAAAATCAAGAGACCGGTCTCTCTGTGTATTTTCTGGTAGACATTGTATTCATTAAGGGTATTCTTGGAACTTCAATGTAGGGAGTATATAAGCCTTATAGGGTCCGAAATTGGGTCTTCTCTTTCACTTTTATGAACCATACTATCTCTCTACCTCCATTTCTCACATCCTCTCACTTCTCTCTAGGATTTGAAGGCCTTCCAAGGGGATTTTGGAGAAATCCCGAGCATTAACGTCGCTTTACACGTCGAGAGCTATCCGAGAAGCACCATAGCTCGTCCATCCTTCGAGTTTCAAATTTTCAGATTTTTAGAAGAGCTTCTTGAGGTAGGAAATGTCTATTATTTAGTGTGTTCTTGGTTGTGCCCTCCCCTAATCCCTTGTATGAACTTCAATTTTATTCAGTTTCATGCCTAGGTATTAAATCATAAAATTGACCTAGGGTTTGGTCTTGATTCATGAAATTGGTTGAGGGTTTTGTAATCCTAGTGTTTAATTGCAATTCCATAGAGTCAATTTCATGTTTGAGTAGTTTGAGTGAAAACCCCCAATTTTTGGAAAAACCTAGATTTTTATAAATTAGGGCTTTTGGTGTATTGACCATCTCATGATAGAATTGAATGTGTATTCATGCAATTGGGCATAATTTATGTCAAATTGATATATTTGACATATTGATCACGTGTGAAAAATTATGAGAAGGCATGTGAGGTCGACATTGTATCATTGAGTCTTGCATGGAATCAATTGAGATCAACAAGATGATTATTCAAGCAATTGGGCATCCTTGATGTGTATGATGCATGTGGTGTGTGATTCATATGTGTTGGTCATGGTTGTGTGGGTCCATTGTCACATTGTAAATTGTGAATGTAAAGGAATAGAAATAATGACCCGTAAATTGGACCATGTCTCGACCCATTTGCGTGATTTTTTGGAATGGAGGTTGAGCCCATTCGCATGACTTTCAGAATGGTAGTTGAACATCTTCACGTGATTTTTCGGAAGATTGTTTATGTTGGTTACTATGATAGAAAATTTATAACATATGACATTCGCGTGATTTTTCGGAATGTCAAGGCATTCGCCTGATTTTTCGGAATGCGGGATGGTCGCTCCATCTACGACATTGTGCACAATGGGGGTAGCGTAGCCCTCCCAACGTTACTTGGGGAATGATAGATAGGAATGGATAGCTTGTCAGCCAACACCTATACCAATTCCGCCCTATCAAAGTATTACAACAATATTCGGAAAAATGTGGAATAGTTTGGATAACTTAGAATAGACTTGTCGTGGAATTCTAAGTAGTTTTCCCCATATGAAACCAAGAGGAAGAAATGTTGAACTCATATGTGTGTCTTAGAAGGAAGTGGAAATTCATATGCATGTGATTTAAGCACTTGTTCTAGTTGCTTCGTTGACATACCTTGCATATGGTTGTATGATGGAGTCACATGGTAGAAGGGTTATTCATGGTATGAATTCAAAGATGAAAATGATGAACATTGGTGCTTTGATAAAATAAAGAGAATGGTAACTCATATGCATGTGATGTGGGCATTGTTCTAGAAAGTGTTGTTATAATGGCTGGCATAAGTTGTTCGGTTAGAGTTACATTGTAGAAATGGATCATTGCCTTTGTTATGTCTTGTACATATGCATGTGTTGCATGCTCAACAATCACACACTCGTTCACGTCGGTCTTGAGCATGCTAGATAATAGGTATTTCCTACTTTGGCGTGATACGCCCTTATTTTTCTCCACAGGTTGTGATCCTTCTTTTGGAGGCTTGGACGCATGAGGCATTTGGAAAAGATTTGAAAGAAGTCCCATTTTCTTTATTTTGTTTTAAGTTGAGGCTCAAGGAGCTTGTAATAGAGTAGGAAAAAACTTGTAAGGTTTTGACTAGCACTTATCTCTCTCCCTAACTCTATGATTTGGTTTGGTTTGTAATAATTTAAACTCATGCCTAGATTTTCTTGTGTTATGTGTGATAGGAATAATGGTCCTTAGATGTTTGTGAATGCAGTAATGATCCTTGTTGGTCACTATTTAAAATGATTTTAAAAAAAAATTGGTTTGAAAATCCGGGGCGTGACAACTCAAATTCTGTGAATTCGGTCAATTCTGTTGCTTGTGATAAGACTGCGTTGTGGCACGCTAGGTTAGGTCATATGAGTAACAAAGGGTTAGAGTTTTTAAACAAAAGTGGTTGTTTTGGTAAGGATTTTGTGTCTACCATCCCGTTCTGTGACTCGTGCGTTTTAGGTAAACAAACGAAGGTCAAGTTCCACAAGAATCCACTTCCAAATGTGTCGAGTGTCACAGCTGCCCTTGAGTACATCCATGCTGATGTATGGGGGCCCGCAAGCACTCCATCACATGGTGGAGCGAGTTGTTTCCTCTCCATTATAGATGACTACGCAAGAAAGGTTTGGGTCTTTCTCAAGAGACACAAATCAGAGATCTACGAAAAGTTTAAAATTTTCAAAACCATGATTGAAGTCCAAACTGAAAAAAAGATTAAGGTCTTAAGAACGGACAACGGTTTAGAATTTTGTAACACTTTAATGGATGAATTTTGTAAAGAATTTGGAATCAATAGACATAAGACTGTCCCTTACACCCCTCAGCAAAACGGCATTGCTGAGCGGATGAATATGACTCTCTTAGACCTTGTTAGGTCGATGTTGGCTGCATCCGGTCTCTTGAAAAAAATTTGGGGCGAAGCTATTTTGACAACTGCCCATCTCATAAACCAGTCCTCATCTGTCCCTCTTAGAGGAAAATACACTGAACAGGTCTTCACGGGGAAGTCTGTCGATTTTTCAATTCTGAAAGTTTTCGGTTGTTCTGTCTTCATTCACCAAGTAGGTGACAAGCTAGAACCAAGGTCCAAAAAATGCGTTTTTTAGGATATCCCGATGGTACGAAGGGATATAGGTTATGGAATAGAAGTGTGTCCGGTTTTAAGACCATTGTTAGTAGGGACGTGGTGTTTAACGAACTTGAAATGCCATGTAGGTCTAAAAATTTGCCAGACAATGAGAGTGCTTCGAACGAGGTGGAGCCTCCCATTGTCGCTGTCCCTATTCCCGAAACTGTAGTTGAGAACATTCCCGAAAATGAAAATAAAAATGTTGCTATTTCTGAAAATGTGTTAGATGAGTTCCCTCTTGAAAACGAAATTCATCCTATGGTTGCGCCCGAACAAAATAATCTGCCTGCTGAAAATGAACATGAAACTGAGGAGTATTTGCTAGCCCGAGACAGAACTAGAAGGACACCTAGGCTGCCCTCTAGATTTGACGATTACCAAATGTTGTCTCATGTTTATAACTCAAATGAAGTTGAGAATTTTGTTGAACCAAAAACCTTTGATGATGTTGTTTCTTGAATTCTAATGAGTGGTTAAATGCTATGAATGAGGAACTGTCCTCTTTGCATATTAACAAAACATGGAACTTGATTCCATTGCCTTTAAACACCTCTGTCATCGACTCAAAGTGGTTGTTTAAAATGAAAAAAGAAGGAAGCACACCTAGGTATAAGGCCCGACTCGTGGCCAAGGGGTTCAAACAAAAAGAAGCCATAGATTATAACGAGATTTTTGCACCCGTTATAAAATTCACCACTGTTCGGATAATGCTTGCATTAGTTGCTCACTTTGACTGGGAATTAAAACAACTAGATGTTAAAAACGGCGTTTTTACATGGTGAGTTAGAGGAAACCATCTATATGAGTCAGCCCGAGGGATTTGTAGATAAGAAGCATCCAGACCATGTCTGTCTATTGAAAAAGTCATTGTATGGTTTGAAACAATCTCCTCGACAGTGGAATAGAAAATTTGATGACTACATGTTGTCTTTAAATTTCTCTAGAAGCTCATATGATCACTGTCTATACTTTAAAGATGTTTCATCAAAACTTGTTTCTCTGTTGTTATATGTTGACGACATACTTCTTATCAGCCCGTGTCTTGAAAAGATTAAAAAGGTTCAAAACTGTCTCTGCGATAATTTTGAAATGAAAATCTTAGGAGATGCAAGTAAAATCTTAGGAATGCAAATTTCTAGAGATAGAACTTCGTCTACTTTGTACTTACACCAATCTGAATATGTGGAGAAAGTATTGGAAAGATTTTCAATGAAAAATGCTAATTCTGTAAATGTTCCCTTAGCTGCCCATTTTTCGCTAAGTAAAAACCAATGTCCAAAATCTAAACAGGATAGAACTCGCATGAAATCTGTCCCCTACTCAAATGCTATAGGATCGGTGATGTATTTAATGGTATGTACGAGGCCCGATATAGCATATGTTGTGAGTTGTTTGAGCAGGTTTATGGTTGATCCTGGACAGCCACATTGGGAAGCAGTTAAATGGTTATTTCGATACCTTGGTGGTTCTGTTAACTTATGTTTGAAATTTTCTAAGTCTGATAATGGTGTTTTGTTAAAAGGATTTGTTGATTCGAATTATGCGAATGATAGAGATTCTAGGAAGTCGTCTACTTCTTATGTTTTCACTCTTTGTGGTTCTTGTGTGAGCTGGAAATCCCAATTGCAACACGTTGTAGCTTTGTCTACAACTGAATCTGAGTATATTGCAATTACCGAAGCCTTTAAAGAGGCTGTTTGGTTGAAAGGGATGATTTCGG
>NMUG010008927.1:0-11458 GCA_002855965.1 Monotropa hypopitys
CAGATGATGGTTGTCGGTGCCGGTGTGGACCGACGCATCGGCGATGTCCAGGCTGCTCGCTGGGCTGCTAAAAGAGAGGCCGAGGCAGGCCGCAAGAAACTTGAGGAGGCATAGAGCTCCTCGCTCAAGCTGAGGAATAAGGTCACGGGTTTTGAGACAACTATCTCAATAAATGTTGCCGAGCTAAGCGTCAAGAGTGCTCACATTACTGTCATGGAAGCTGAGAATCTTCGGCTGAAGGCCGAGCTGAAGGAGCTGGAGAATAAAGTTGTTGCTGATGCCGAGGAGCAGAAGAATAAAGTTGTTGCCGATGCCGAAGAGGGCTACAACCAGGGATTTGACGAGGCCGGAGCAAGCTATCGCGACCAGGTGATCCGGCTCAGGGAGACACTCTTCAAGAAGGGTTGGGTATGTGCCATGGTCAAGATGGGAGTTGAGGATCACCCTTCGGCTATGGGGGAAATCCCTTTCATGAAGTCGGCCAAGGGTGGGGCTTGGCTGAGATCCTGTACTTCGGCTCATCCTGCTGTTGGGACTGAGGCTCCACCGGTGCCTCCTACCATTGGGATCGAGGCTACCGGGACCGAGGCCGCCCTGACTGTTCCTGTTGCGGCCGACCCTCCTGTGGATCCGGCTGTCTGATGCGGCTTTCGCATTTTTTGTTTTTTGCTTTTGCTTGTTTCTGGGCCGAGCCGACCTGTGGCCGGTCCTGATCTTTTGAATGAACAATGTTTGCTAAGTGTTTGGTCTGCACGGATACTTCTTTTACTCGATATATTCCCTTCTTCCCCCAGCCGAGATAAGGGGTTTGTTGTGGTAAAACTTTTATCTCGGTTCGGTAGCATATCATAATAGCTTGTGCTTATGAGTTGCTCCGGCTCAATGCCGAGGTAATACTTGGTACACTTTTTAGATAAATGAGAACTTGGAATTCTGCTTCGGCAATTCCATCGAAGGAATGCATGCACGTTTTACAGATAAACGGCAACTGTAAGCTGCTTCGGCAATGCCACCGAAGAGTTGCATGCATGTTTTATAGATGAACGGCAACTGTAAGCTTCTTCGGCAATGCCACCGAAGAGCTGCCTGTATGTTTTATAGATAAACGGCAACTGTAAGCTACTTTGGCAATGCCACCGAAGAGCTGCATGCACGTTTTATAGATGAACGGCAACTATAAGCTGCTTCGGCAATGCCACCGAAGAGCTGTATACACGTTTTTATAGATGAACGGCAATTGTAAGATGCTTCGGTAATACCACCGAAGAGCTGCATGCACGTTTTATAGATGAATGGCAACTATAAGCTGCTTCGGCAATGCCACCGAAGGGAAAGATAGGCAAAATCTGAGATGAATTTTGAGAAAAGTCAATTCATTGATTCATGGGGGCCCTAAGCCAGATTACATGTTGGATAATGATAGTATAGCCTCAGGTTTGTAGCATTCCATGGCCTCAGTATTGGAGTGTCGGCTAGTTCTTCCATTCGATAAGTCTCAATCCCTGCCTGGCCGACCACTCTATACGGCCCTTCTCAGTTAGGTCCGAGCTTGCCATCTGAACTCTTTTTCTTATTTCCCACGACCTTCCTTAAGACAAGGTCGTCAATTTTAAAAGCCCTTGGCCGGATTGTTCGTGCAAAATTTCTTGCTACTCCCTGCTGGTAAGACCCTAGTCTGATCCTGGCCGAATCTCATCTTTCTTCGGCCAGGTCTAGGTCCTTTTGAATTGATGCGCTGTTGGTGGGCTCGTCGAATGCTTCAGTCCGGATGGTTGGCAACCCAGATTCCAGTGGAATGATCGCCTCCATGCCGAAGGCTATTGATAATGGGGCTTGCCCTGTAGAGCGCCGAGGAGTGGTTCGGTAAGCCCACAGAACGCTAGGAAGCTCTTCGGTCTATTTTCCTTTTGCTGCTTGGAGTCTTTTTTTGATGCCACTGCCGATCGTTTTGTTGGATGCTTCGGCTTGTCCGTTGCCTTGTGGATAGTGGGGGTGGAATTGTAGAACTTGATTCTGTGCTCGGCACAGAAATTGGTGAAGAGGTCCCCCACGAACTGAGTACTGTTGTCCGAGATGAAGGCGTAGGGGATGCCGAAGCGAGAGACTATGTTCTTCCAAGAAAATCTTTTGACATCTTTGTCTTCTATAGTGACTAGCGGCTCGGCCTCCACCCACTTAGAGAAGTAGTCTGTGGTAGTGATTGAGAATTTGAATCCTCCTGGTGCTGTAGGGAGCTTGTCGACGATGTCCAAGCCCTACTGAGCGAAGGGCCATGGACTGGTCAGAGGCATTAGCTCTTCGGCTGTCTGTCTGATAATTGGGGAGAACCTCTGGCAAGCGTCACATTTTCTGGATATCTTCTCCCCGTCTTCCATCATCTTCAGCCATCAGTATCCTTGCGAGATGGATCGGTGTGCAATGGATCTTCACCTAGTGTGGGCTCCGCAGCTGCTGGTGTGGATCTCCTGCAATACTCCTTCTACCAACGTTGGATGTACACAGAGGAGGTATGGTCCTGAAAAAGATCATCTGTAGAGCTTCTCCTGAGGGCCCAGCCAGAACCGAGCTGACTTATGGACGATTCGGTGGGCTTCCCTCTTGTCTTCTGGTAGAGAGCTGTCCTTCAAGAATGCGGTGATGTGGTCCATCTAACTTGGACCATGGCTGATGAAAAAGATGGTGGGCGGCTTCGGTGCTTCTATGCTCGGCTGATCCAGGCTCTGGATGCTGACTGTCCTTTGCTCTTTGACTTCTGCTGCTGAGGCTATTCCTACAAGAGCGTCGGCATGGGCATTTTGCTCTCTGCCGACCTGCTGAATTCGGCATTGTTTGAATAGTCCCAGTCTTTCCTTGGATTTCTGTATGTACCTTCCCATCTGCTCATCTCGGCACTCGTAATCGTCGTTGATCTGGTTGACTACGAGCTGAGAGTCGATGAAGATGCTGAGGCTCTGGATTTCCATCTCTTCGGTAGCCTTCAGTCCGGCAAGGAGGGCTTCATATTCTGCTTTATTGTTGGAAATGTTCAAATTGAGCCGGAGGGAGTGTTCGTGAGTGATGCCATCGGGGGAGATGAGGACGACTCCGGCCCCACTCCCTCAGCAATTTGAGGCGCCATCGACAAACATCCTCCACGAGTCCTGATTTGGCAGTGACTATGGCAGGACTTAGTCGGTAATGATTTCTTCGGTCTGAGGATCTTCTGGATGAGGAGAGAATTCAGCAATGAAGTCGACCAAGATCTGACCTTTGATGGCTATTTTGGGTTGAAATTTGATGTCAAAGTTGGCTAACTTGATGGCCCACTTGGTGATTCGGCCAGATAGGTCGGCACGTTTAAGCAATGCTCGAAGGGGGAACTCAGACATGACCACAATAGTGTGCGCCTGGAAGTACGATGCAAGTTTACTGGAAGCAATAACCAGAGCACATGTAAGTTTTTTGAGAGAAAGATACCTGGTTTCCACGCTGATGAAAGACTTGCTTGAGAAAAAAACTGGGAGCTGCTCGCCCCCTTCTTGCCGAACCAAGGCTGAGCTGACAGCATGTGGAGTTACGGCCAGGTATAAGAACAGTTCTTCCCTCTGTGTTGATTTGGAAAGAAGGGGTACCAAAGCGAGGTACTCTTTGAGGTGGCCGAGAGCTTCTCTACATTAGTCAGTCCATAGAAAGTGCCATCGGATGTTCTTCTTCAATACTTCGTAGAAAGGCTGGCATTTATCTGAGGATCTGTTGATAAATCGGTTGAGGGCTGCCGCCATTCCTGCCAACTACTGAACTTCTTTGCGAGTCCTGGGATCCTCTAACTTCTAGATGGCTAAGATCTGTGATGGGTCGGCCTGAATGCCTCGGTGTATGACTAGGTAGCCCAGAAATTTGCCTGAGCTAACACCAAATACACATTTCTAAGCATTAAGCCGAAGCTTGTGCTTCTTGAGAATGTTAAAGACGATCTGAAGGTCTACCAGGTGGTGCTCTTCGGCTCTGCTCTTGACTATCATATCATCGATATAGGCTTCCATGATGTCGTTGAGCCGAGAGTTGAACATTTTAGTGATCATCGTCTAGAAGGTTGTTCTGGTATTTTTGAGGCATGTAGCAGTAGAGACCTCTGGGAGTGATGAAATCTGTCTTCTCTTAGTCTGGGCTGAATATCGTTATCTGGTGGTACCCTCGGTAGGCGTCCATAAAGCTCATTCTGGGATGTCTGGTCGTTGAATCGACCAGTTGATCTATCCTGGGGACTGAGAAGCTGTCTTTTGGGCAAGCTTCATTGAGGTTAGTGTTGTCTACACAAACCCTCCACTTGTCAATCTTCTTCTTGACCACCACCATGTTGGCTAGCAAGGTGGGGTAGTGCACTTCTCTGATCGCCTGGGCTTCGGTCAGTCGGTCCACCTATTCTATAACTGTATCGGCGTGGGCCGCCGCCGACCGTCTAGCCTTCTGAACGATGGGTCGGCACTCTGAACGGACATTGAGGTGGTGACTGATGAACTCTGGGTTTACACCCGGCATCTCATAGGGTGTCCAAGCGAACACTTCAATATTTTTCTTCAAGAGGTTGATGAGATCCTCCTTCTCAGCTTCGGCCAACTAGGAGCCGACAAGAAAGAAGCACTCTGGATCATCGACGCTCAAAGGGACGGTGACAAGGTTCTCAATGGATTTAGTCGAGGCACTTGTACCGACGTCTTCCAGCACCGGCTGATCCGGAACCTCCACCTAATGAACCTGCTCAGGGGTGACTTTCCCTTTGACAGCAACGATGTAGCACTGCTTCGCGGAGGTCTGGTCTCCTCTGAGCTCTTTCACTCCTCTGTTGCCAATGAATTTAATAATCTGGTGGTATGTGGAAGCCACTCCCTTGATGATATGGACCCAGTTTCAGCCCAAAATAGCGTTGTAGGGAGATGGGACGTCGACCACCACAAATTCTACCTCAGTAGTGACCGAGACGATGGTCAGTGGGATAAGGATTTTACCGAGCAGTCACATAGAAGCCGCGTTGAATCCTACCAGTGGCACATCGTTCGGTAGAAGGTCTTCTGCCTTGTACCCTATTTTCTTGAACAGGGAATAGTATATGATATCTACCGACTACCGAGGTCGATAAGGACCCTTCAGACCTGGCAGTCGGCAACTTGTAGGGTGACGACTAGCGCGTCGTCGTGAGGGTGCTGAACCCTTTCTGAATCTCTATCTGAGAAAGTTATAGAATACCTGGAGTCCGGCTACGGCTTCTTCGGCATGGGCTGGACGGCGAGGATCTCTTTCGCCTCAATCTGTTGGAGCTCTGACTAAAGCTGCTCCTCCCTCCGGTGATCCACTGTCATATGGATCACATTGATGATTCGTAGAGTCGGCTTGGGATCTTCCCTCGGTACAGCAACAACTTTTTTTTCTGCATCCATATACTCTTGAAGGTGGCCGGCAGTGACCAACTCTTCAAGGAAATCTTTATAGGCCCGACAGTTGGTTGTAAGATGTCCCTTCTCCCTGTGGTAGGAGCACCTGAACTTGTCGTTCCTATCTCTCTGATCTCCCAACCGCTTCTCCGGCCATCTGAAAAATGGCTCCTTTTCGATTTTGCGAAGGAGCATAAATGTTGGCTGCTTGAAGATGATAGTGTGGGCCACAAATTCATACAGCTTGTACGTCCGAGGCTCACCAGGCTAGACAGTGTTGGTCTCTTTCCTTCTGACCACGCTGTTGTTGTTGGAGCCGTGGCTGGAGCATTGGTCGGCCTTGCTCCTCTCCTCCTTAACCTCTTCGAGTTTCGCATGGAGCTCAATTCTGGCCATGAGCTCATTCATGGTGGCCGTAGGGAATAGCATCAAATCTTCAAACTCTCGGTTGGAGTGGTCCAGGCCGAGTTTGAATGATGTCACTGCGATTTTTTGATCACATTCTTCGATCTCGTTGTAGAGGTCCCAATACTGGGCTGTGTATTGGCACAGAGATTCTGACCTCGCTCGCCGAAGGCCGAGGAGGGAATCAACCTCTTTCTTCACTCTGGTACTGGTGATGAACCGAGCCAGGAAGGCCGTTGAAAGGTCTCTCCATAAGGAGATGGACCCTTCTAGCAATTGGTCGAACTAGAGCAACCCAACCTCACCTAGGCTGGATGGAAACTGCTTGCACATCAAGGCATTTTCCCCCGAGTAGTGGGATATCATCTACCTGAAGTGCACAATATGGGTGTATGAATCCATTTTGGGATCATACTTGTTGAACTTGGGGGCTGAGAAGCCTGTCGGAGGCCTTGTAGCCTCAATTTCTGGAGAGAATGGAGTGCAGGGAACTCTATCCTATCGGCACGACTCACAGGTCCGAGCTAGCAGGACGTTCCTTCCTCTCCCTGGGTAACCTCCTGCTCAGAGTAAGGATCCTGGCTATCTCCCTAGCCGCTGAGCCTTTGGCGCCTAGGTGGTGACTGCTCCCTAGCTGGACGAGGCCTCTAAGATGCTGGAGCTACGTTTGGGTCGAGACGATCGAAGACAGGTGGTCGATGACTCTCGACCGAGCATTCGTCCTTATGCCAGGGAGGCGAGACTCGGCGCCCGACGTGACGGTCCTCGTCAACCCTTTTCCAGGTAGGGACTTCTTCTTTGCTTCCCCCCAGCTTGTTCAAGACAGAGGGTCTGGTTTGCTGAGACCTACTCCTGCTCTGGGAAAACTCGTGATATTCCCGGTCATCCCCTTCGGCACGGTCTGGTACTGCTCTTTTCTTCTTAGTGGCCTCCCTTAGGAGGGTCATTTCGCGGATGAGGGCATCAATCTGGTGATCCTTTCGGCCCAGATCGCCTTCTAGCTGACGGATATACTACCTAGTGGTAAGCTTGGCCGGAGGGTCAGGGCATTCACTGATGCGGTAGCTAGCGTCGTCAGCGCGAGTGCATTCGGGGGTTCGGAGAGCAGAGTCCTCTACCCTAGCAACTTCCTTTCCCTTGTTCATTCGGCCATCAGACTGGTTGTCCTTGGAGTTTTGGTTTTTGGAAGTCATCTTCAAGCTGCAACGGAGATTTAAGAGTTTGAGAAAGGGTTCATAGCAGAGTCGCCAATTGTTGGGGGTAAGCCTTTCTTGCGGTGGTTCCCGGTTACAAGCGGTTGAGATGAATGGCTGGACCTGGCTGCAAAAGAAGAAAACGTTAGGCTACCGGCGAATGTCGCCAGTGGACCCTCCGATGGCTAAGACAGCAAGGGATTTCTAGAGAGAGAAATTAAATGGACAAAATTTGGGCAAGTGTGAGAAGATCTACCTCTGCACTGAATGCTCCCTCTATTTATAAAACCATTGGAGAGTGGGAGACATACGCTTCGGTGCGACTGTGATGTTGTGTTGCATCATGGGGCAGGGCACTTGTCCCTTCTGCATGTTTGAACATCTGGCCGACAGGTCGGCTCTGATAGTGTCAGGCGGCGCCACCTGACAACATTGGGCGGCAGAAAAGCTGATAAAGCATCTCTGACGTACTGCGGGAATCACAAAAAAGCTGATCCTCGTGTCAGGCATGTATCTGCCATGTGCGCAAAACCTAGGATGTTGTCTTCGAGGGAATCTTTGCTGCAGTCGAGGTATTTGTCCTGTTCGGCTGAAGGGGCACCCTTCGGTTCAGTCAATCATCGGTAGGGAGCTATCCTCGGGTAGTGAATCTTCCATAATGAAGTAAGCCCGGGGGAATCCCCCCTTTCGTCGGCCTCTGTATCTGCTCGGCTATACTACTAGCTGGGAGCCATACCCGGGCTATGAGGCTCCAGTACTGGAGTAAGCCCCAGGAAGCTCCTGTCGTCGGCTCTTTAGTTGCTCGGCCTCTTGATAGCTGGCCTATGTTGCGGTCCTCCTAGAGGAGGTCGTGGCTCCGGCCTCTCTTTAGTTCGGCCCCCAACAGGGTGTATCTAATATTTTAGACTTGGTGATTCTACTTGTGGTTGTTTCGGGACCAAGATTATGCTTGTGAATAGTATTTTGGGTGTGAGTGAATAACAAGAAGTGGAAAACAAAACAATTGCGAGTACTAGTATAGAAATCTTTGATTGTAAAATGACTAATTGATGACATTCTTTGGTTAGGTGTGATGTTCTGGGAAGTAAAAGAAAGGTAGTATTAGTGTTATACTATTCAAATTAAATTGGAAAACTGAGGCTTAGACAAGGAATGTGTATCAGTATGTTGGGTAAATAAAGATTTTGGTTTGAGGATGAGATGACAAGTATGTAAGAGGAAGTATTTTGGAACTCGCAAGGGTTGTGGAAAGAATAGTACTTGGAGTATTATGATGGTTAGAAAATGATGTGACGGATTGTTCTACTTTTGGGTGAGGTGTCTAAACCATGAAATTGAGGTGTTTGTAACTATCTTTGGAAGTTAGGTAATGAGAAATGTTTTCTTGATAAATTATCAAGGGTTGATATTATGTTGGAAGGAGATCAGTGAAAAAAGGCTTAGTTGTGTGGTCATCTTATTGTATAATTGAAAAGGTCATTTGGGTTGTATTATTCGTTGGTATGATTTGGTATTGAGAGAAGCCATGGGTCTAATGGATGAGTATTGTGAGTTATGATTAATGGAAGCGAGTTAGAATAAACTAAGAAGATTGACTGAGCAATTGATGACTGGGTAGTCTTCGGTATAGTGTGTAACTCGATGACTTCATCATTCGAGGATGTTTAGTGAAAATTGTAGTTGGGTTAACAAGAGCAATTTTATCGGCAAGGTTACTTGAATTGAGGAGTATGATGTTGAGAATCAGAGTTGGGTATACCTTTATGTTTTTTAGTATAAGTGATGTTACGAGTTATAGTTGCTTTAGTTGGGAGCATGAAGAGGTTGAGATGAAAGATAATAAAAAATGGGGAAGAGTATGGTGATTTTGATGAGAAAGAAAGGTTGTCGCTGAAAGAAAGATGGTGTAAAATTGTTGTGTAAACAAGATAACTATGTTGAAATTGATAAGTTAAAGATCATGGAAAAAGGAGTAGCTTGGGAAAGTATGGTTCACACTTAATAAGCAGAGTATATTGTGTGTAGAGTTATGGAATTGTAGAAAACTACTTTGGTAAGAGAAGTTGATGTTAAATTTAATGGCAACTATGGAGGCAATAGATAAAAGTTGTTGAGATCGTAGTTTGATATGAAATAAAGAGGATCAAATACAGTGAAGTGAACCTTAAACATGGATGTAGGTTCTGGTGAGAGAGAATGTTTCATGGTAAGTCACCTTGATAATATGATGTGTTGTGTATATTATACAAAAATGGAGAGAATTGTTGATTATTTCATGAATAAAATAAAATATATTTGTAATGAAAAGTAAATCTCATCTTTGAAAAGGGTTATACTTGTTGAGTTTTATAATAAGTCAAGCATGTTCTAAAGTTAGAAATAATGGAGGTGATAGAAGCATACATTTGAGGGATATACATGAAATAAATTAAGAAGTGAATAATCAGAGTAGCACAGTAGAAGCGTGATGGACTCTTATTTATTTAATCTTCGAGAGTGGTGATTGTATATGCATTTTTATTCACACAATGTTTGTCGTTGCAGATTGGTGATAAAGTCAAATGACCTAGAAGTAGAGTATCAGTATAAGCTTGTGAGTAAGATGAAACACTTGAGTATCATTTAATTTAGAGTTGGGTTAATCCTAATGTTTGGACTACTCTTAAATGTGATCATCTGTTTTGAATCAATAATTAGGCTTGTTGCCATGAGTTTCGAAATAATGCTGAAGTACTGATTTCTAATAAGTTGGCCAGTGTGGGCATAAATTGTGAAAGAAATAATAATAGTTGGCCATTTTGGCAATCCTTCGGGAATGTGTGGCATGGTAGCCAAGGGGTGAGAGTGGTACCTCAGTGTTGAGAAAATTATGGCATATAGTTGTGTGTGTATCACCCTATTATTAAAAAGTATTTCATATAAATACGGATAAAAATGAGTTCAGTTCCATAATGGACATTGAGCATGATTGTTAACTATTTCCATATGCTAGAATGTGGCACTGTTAGAATATTAATCGATGACTAAATATGAAATCAAGCGTGTGATTAATGGGGTGTTATCGCCAATGTTAGCTTTTATTGCTATGTGATTTCTTGGAAGAGTGGTGGTTGTTGATTGGCCCCTAGAGGTAATGTGCACCCTAGTTGTCCTTGTACGTTAACTTGGCTCGTTATCGTGTTGCGATATTAAGAAGAAAAGAAATTAAAATTCTTAGATGTCTCTACTTATTTGGTGATTTCTTAGATATGTTGCATTATCTAAAAATGAGGAAAACGTGATGTCTTGAATCGTGTGGTGAAATCTTGTTATCAAGAATTGGAAGGTTGATTGAGAAGTTGTCGATAGGAAATATTTTTGGTTACGTAAAAACCTTTAAGTTGAAATATAGTAATTGAACTAAAGTCTATGTTGAATTTGTGGAGTATAGTTATGTTCATGAGATGGGTTATGAGAAGTGATAATAATCTTATGATAGCATGTTATCTTGAAGGTTAGTAAGTGGAATTTCTAGAGGTAATGAAAGAAAAGTATTAATTTTGTTATGACTTTCATGAGTGGTTATCACTAAAATTGTTTTGGAGTGATTTAAGGGTAATTTGGCGAAGGCATGTATGATGTAAGTCCCAGAACATTGATGCTAGTGAAGATGCAAAAGTTTTATGGATGAGAATTGGTATGGAGGAGGGAACGTGTTAAGAGTAGGAATGCTAGAAGTGGAATTGATATCCTATTATGGTTAACTAAATAATAGATCGAAAGAAAATCAAATGAATATAGTGTCACATTGAGGAAAGAACATAAAAAGTTAAAAACTTGTGAGATTTGGTTTTTATGTCTAGACTAGTATCTTTGGTAGTTTGTTTTATTTATTTGGGCATTGTGGTAATCTTAGAAAAGTGGAATATGAAGGTGTTTAGTTGTGGTGCTTTAATTTCGAGGACGAAATTTCCTAGGTGGGGGGAGTTGTAACACACGTACCTATTTTTAATATGTTAAATCAATTAATTATTATTGTTAAAAGATTGAGAAGAAAAGATAAAAATACGCATGGTGATTAAAAATGAGTTAACCTTTAATAAGGGATTTTTATATATACCTAAGTTATATTTATATAATACTTATGTATTTTAATTAGAAGTAATGGTAGACAAGGGTAGTTAATGATTACAATGGAGGGCAATATGGTCTTGTGTAATTAAAAACTTATTAGGGTTGTATAGAATAGTGGCTAGCTCTCATTAGGGTTAAGCATATTGTGTTTGGAGGTGATTAGGATGGCTAGAGAGAACCCTACTTGGAGATTGGGCAAAACAAGGTGGAGAGTGAAGGTTTTTGGAGTAGAATTCTTCTTCAAAGTTGTTCCTAACATCACTAACGTAATTCTTACCATTTTAGAATTTTAATTTTGTGATTGGTTAAGCCCAGATTAAGTATTTTTCACTAATCTCA
>NMUG010008928.1:0-11458 GCA_002855965.1 Monotropa hypopitys
ATAAATAGTATTTTTGACTCGCACACGACAGCGATTATGGTGCTAATAATTAGGTAACACTGTCAATTATTTTATTCCTTACAACATACCTTGCAGGGATCATTTTCCTCAATTTTGTTATTCCAGATCCAGTTCAAGTTGCTTTTAGTTTTTGAATCAGTTACCTTGAACTAATTATCAGCTGCTGTTTGTGCTTTGAGGCACATATGTTAGGTTTAAGACTTAGTTTGGGGAGTGAGTCATGCACCATGGTTCAGAATGTAATGGCATCTCGTTAATAGTTTATCAAAATTTACGTACGTTACACTGTTGGTTAGAATTGAGGCATGGCTTGACACTAAGTATCAGTTGCTGTTTTAATATCTCATTCTGTTGAGAGTGATAAAGTATCTTTTACTCTGCACTAAGATGAAGTTTGGATGACCTTTAGAAGGAGACGTTGAAGGTTACAGTTGAATAACAGAAAAGAGAACATGAGAAAGGAAGCGTGTACAATTGCAATATAATTCCAACATATGCCTTCTAAGGAATGACACATGAGTAACAATGACTCCTTCACAAAGTAACAAAATTTTGACTAACTTTGTTTCCTAATTCACAAACTAAACCAACAAAGCAGAATGAAACACTTATATATGCAAACATGAAAGAGCCTACTTGGTGGCATGTAAAGGAGACCTTGTGATTAACTCCTTTGTTATTGCTCTTCATTGCATGTTTGAGGTTGTAAAGACTCATCCCAATAACCTTGAGGTCCGGGGTTCGAGTCTGAGCACAACCACGTTGTTTATTATTACCAAATATTAAGACGTGTTCTCGTTATTTTTTTCTTTCCAGACATTCATTATTGGGTACTATCTGGGTTGATTAGTATCGCCCAAAAAATTGCTTGATGAGTTGAACATGGTTGATTAGGACTAGGCAATATAAACTTATCTTCCTCTTCGTCCCCGCGGGTGAGGCATGCCTCGAGACGTACTCTTTCTTTTCTTGACTTTGTGCGACGTATTTAGAAAATGAAAATTGATGGTTGGACTTCGTCGGAATTTAAAATGTTCAGGCTCAACAACGGTTTTGCAATTGTTGAAACAATATGCATCCTATTATTGATATGTTTTTCAGAGTCGCCACTCGGCATAGAGTTATGGTGTGCAAAGTCATCGATTTTTGTTCGAAATATGTTTGCTTAATCGGAGTTCGGATTCGGAGATTTAGTTACGAATGGAGAAGATGCTAGGCATCTCACTCGCCTTTGCGGTACTTCATTTTCTAAAAATAAACTTTATGTAACTCGAATCAATGTTTTCTCGACCAAAAGATAATAATATATACAATTGATGTTTTGAATAAATTGAATGTGAAGCTTTTGACTTTCTTTTTGTATTATTTGAATAGACAGAATTTTGACTATGTCTTATGATTTATTAAAATGGAAGCTTTAAGAAAGAATTGAATTTCATATTTTTGATTGTTTTGTGTTTTTCAGTCGAACAGAGCTTCGATTGTGTTTGTTAAAATATTCATCCGAAATTCAAAAAGAATAATGAGCAAACCAGCGCAAACCGATTCATAAATTCTTCTTTTGATCCAAATCAATCGGTTACTTGATTTTGCCGAGCAATTCGAATTGAGGAAATTTGGGCATGAATTTGACTTATTGAAGAATGAATTTATTGAAGATGTTTTTATTTTTGGTTTTGAAATTCCAAAAGAGCAACAAGTGACCCGGCATGACCCGATTCACAAGGCATTATTTTGATCCAAATTGGTCGGATACTAGATTTCACCGAACAACTCGAATCGAGAAATTTGGTTTTGTTTTGAAAGTGTTTTGATTAAAGGATGAATTTATTCTTTCGGTTTTGAAGTTCCAAAAGAGCAACAAATGACCCGGTGTGACCTGATTTACAAGACATTCTTTTGATACAAATCGATTGACTACTAGATTTTACCGAATAACTCGAATCGAGGAACCTGATTTTTCTTTGAAAGTGTTTTCGATTTAGAGAATGAGAATGAATATATTCTTTGATTTTTGAAGTTCCAAAAGAGCAACAAATGACCCGGTGTGACCCGAATCACAAGACGTTTTTTTGATCCAAATCGGTCGGCTACTAGATTTCACTGAATAACTCGAATCGAGGAAATTTTATTTTATTTTGGAAGTGTTTTTGGAAGAAAGAGTAGGAACGCTGAAAAGAGAGGACTTACATATTATGTAGTATATGTATATATATGATATATAGATATATGTATGTATATGCAAGTGTATAAGATATCATATATATAAACCGAGCTGGTATATCCGAGATAGACGACAATACATATTATTAACATACTGGCAAGGTCGTACTATTGAAATGAAAATAAAGCGATAAATATGAAATTTATTTTTTCTTGCAAATTTCAATTGATGATTGATTGACTTGACGACAAAGGCGTATGATATCCAAAAATATATTAATCAATTTTTACAAGTACGATTTTTGTGATATTTAAAGAGCGATTTTTCAAGACCGTGATCGAACAGCCGATAGGCATAACCATACGCAAGACTGAGATATCATTTATCGAGATTTTAAAAGATCAAGCTTTAAATAAAAGTGGAATACATGCCAATATTTATATTCTTGTTTTTTTCTAAGTGGGTACGAAACATATTTATTTTTTTCTCGTCGTGGCAACAGAGTAAACTTAGCCTTACATATGCCGACTTTTGATGGGATGAAAATATAAATTAGCGTTACGCCACATCGATATTTACATTGCTGCGAATAAAAGATCTTAAAGAAAGTGCGAAAATGAAAATTGTATCCTTTGTATATTTTGACTACTTACACTTCGGGGATGAGATTTTTAACACTACGTTCTTTAAATCATAATAAGGTATAGTGTGCGGAATGAAACCGATACTAATACCAAACTATGAATTAGAACTTGTTAACGAGAAATTCCTCAAAGAAATAAAACAAGAAAGAATAAATTTCCGAGGTGAATTCGGCGGAGGTTCGACTAGGGTTGTAGGGTTTTTTGGTTTTTCGGCAAGTAGGTTATAGGTTTTTGGGATTTGGGTTTTTGCTGTTTTTTTGGCTTGAGAAGATGTGTTCTTGAAAGAACTTAGAAGTCTTTGAAGATTGGAGAGGTTTGAAGGAGTTTGGGTAGGATTAGAAGTGGTTCGGGTAGGTTTTGTAAGGTTTTTGTAAGTAGGAGAGAGGTTATGCTCGGAGAGGGTTTGGCCTGGAGTAAAATTTGCAGCAATTGGGATGTTTGAGGGTCCTCTCCAATGAAGAGGAGGTGCTTGTATATATAGGGTCATGTGGCTGTGAGAATATATGGATTGTTGTGTATATTAGGAAATGTCTTATTTTTCCTTTGACTAGTTGTGTATATTATGGATATTTGTGTATATTAGGAAACATCTTATTTTTCCTTTTGATTGTATTTCCTTAATATGATTCTCTTGATCCTATTTAAATCATGTACTCTCCCTTGTAAAGATATTCAATACAATTCAGTTTTCCCACAAATCTAATATGGTATCAGAGCCTCTCCTTTTCGTTTAGGGTTTGTTATTAAGCCTCTCAGTCTCAGCCGCCGAACATCTCCTTCGTTTAGGGTTTGTTCAAGTCTCTCCGCCGAACACCTCTCAGCATCTCCCGCTCTCAGCCGACCATCTCTCAACTGCCGCCGCCGCCGCCCATTGCTGCCACCACCCATCTCAGCCACAATTGCTCATATCTCCTGTTGGTCTCGCCTCCTCCATCCTTCATCTCAGCATCTCTCCCGCTGGTCTCGCCTCCGCCATCCTCGCTCAAACCAGACCATGCTCCGGTCACTGCCCGCGCTGTGACCGCCGTTGCTGTCTCCCGCTGCTCACCCACTCCGCTCCGGTCTCCTCTGTCTCCCGCTGCTCGCCACGCTGCTCTGGTCACCGCCGTTGCTGACAGACATCCCTAGAATGACCACAACGAACTCAGACGGCATCTATGTCGCACAACTCCAGAGGACATTGTTTCTTCCTCTGTCACACAACTCAGACATCGGTGCTGCTCGTGAGAAGTCCGAAAATCCCAGATTGTATTCTGATATGTCGGAAGACCGATTTGTTGAATTCTGAGTGTTGGGTCAAAATTGGGTATCAACATCTTTTCTTTTAGATAAAAGCATATAGTTTACTATTGTTTATTAAATTATTATCAACGATTTCCTAAATATTTTTCATATACTATTAATCTTTTGGCAGATACTGCGACATAAATTGATTTTTGCTAATCTTTTTCATGTCTTGTCACAGGAAGGTGTTAATATCTTGGCTGTTAATTATGGTTCTCCTGGGGCATGTCATTATCCTCGGCAATTGAAGCTTGTAAGTTGGGTGAATATTCTCTCTCTGTGTGTATGTGTGTGTGCATGTGCATGTTGCATCCATCCTTGGGACTTCAGTTTTAGAGCCTTGTCATGAAACATGCAGAAGCTTGGTAAATTTTCTTCTATTGATCCCTCTTTAAGATGATGCTATATAAAAGAAATTGACAGGTTTAGACAAACATAAGTGTTTGGAATCCTTGGCTTCTCTAGACTGAGTTTGGACTACTAGTTCTACCCTACCGCTGCTGCTCTTTGGTCTGATAACTGTGATATACGCTCTTTCTTAGAAAATATTCTGTCTAATAATATTTAGATTGTTAATGATTATTGACTATTTATCGCTAGGTAAAGTATTGTAGCTGACATCGTGTTTCAGTTTTATAGTGAAACTCATGCGGTACATATCTGTATGCAAATTTGCTAATTGTGAAAAGAAACTCATTAAGTATTTCATTTGAAGTACATGTAAACGTGATTAAACTCCTGAAGCACATGAAGATCAAGTTGTAAAATTTATATATCGTCACTTAAATTGCACTTAATTTTATAATAGGAACTTTGCAATGTCTTGTTGGTTCCAAAAATGTCATTGTTCTGCTTATACCATCTCTTGATTTAGTTCGCGATAAGAGGTATTGAAGAACCCATGGCTGGTTGCCTTTCCAATAAGCAATTTTCTTATGGGCATTAATTGCGAACAGAAGCAAATGGATCATCATATCACGTGGTCCACGAGCTCCTAATTCTGGGTAACTCGTCTCTACTTGCACACAATCCTCAATCTCCTCAGAATCTCTTCCAATAGGAAAGAAAAAAAGAGCAATATAACGAAGCATATGCAGAATATCATAATCTTTGATCAAGAAAGCATACAATCCACTAGGATCCATGAGCTCATAGCAAACCTTGAATCCATACGACAAAGGGACGAGAAAATCGAAAATTTTAAGGAGGATGACACGAAGAAAAAAAATTGAATCCCCAATGGTAGGCTATTAAGCTGTGTTAATATTGAAACAAATAACAAGGATAAAAAAACTATCCTCACCAACACGGCAACCTACTATGATCAAAATTTCACTATTGGCAAAGTAAACATTATCCAATGTATGTAAGAAAACATTATCCAATGTATGAAGAAAACATTATCCAACCTACTTTGATGATTCATTTGCTTGTCCTTGTATTAAGGTTCAAAAGACAATTGTTTGTTGCAAAGGCGAACTGCTATAGGTTCATGAATACCTCTAATCGATCATTGTTTTAAAAATTCTCTGCGAGTAACGTGACAATATAGAACTTCTCTTGTGAAATTGAGTACAATTTAAGTTGCCAAGAGGTATAAATTGTGGTAATTTTTGTTGATGTTTGTGGATTTTCTCTATCCTCTTCTCTGTAGATTGCATTTCTAGTATAAAAGTTGAGAAAACATGTCAAACAAAGGAAAAAGCTTCTTGTGGACATGGTACTTGTGCAAAAAGGAGATTCTTATGTATTGGTCAGCCCCATGTAGGAAAGACTTGGGCTCCTTTTGGCCTAAATTATTTGTCTTAAAAGACAGTCGGTATTCTTTTGATATTTATTGCTTTTGGTACTGTTTTTGTCAAATTTTTTGTATCTTCTCATTCGTCTTGATGAGAGGAACTAGAAAAGAAAAATGGTACAAAAGTTGAAAAAAGTTCATATAAAACGACGATATAGACAAAAAACAAAATTAAACTATCTTTGGTACACAACATGGCGACGAAGGGAAGGAGAGTAACACTTATAACATCATTTGCTGCGAGAATAACCCAAGAACATGCATTTGATGGAGCGGAGATCAAGTTTGTCCCTATCAGGATCAAGATCGTAAACATAACATGTGCACCCAAAAACCCTAACAGTTAAGGAATGACGTGGATGGTTAGGGAACAACACGCATGGTATGGTATATGAACCCCTAAGACCTTTAAACTACTCCAAACAAATAGTTGGATATGTGTATAGTTCTTTTTCCAAAAACTTTTCTCAAGAAAAAATCAAAGACAACAAAAAAATTGAAATCAAAATGGATAAGAAAGAAACGTGGCTTAGTTTGTAAGTGAAGTATGGACTTCGCCGAATATGAAATGACAATTAAATCAAATGTGAAATTAATGGCAAGAACAATACTGTAGATCAATGAAAGAAACTTTTGCAGATCTTCGGTAAATATTGACACATAGAAGAGAATCGACATCGATCTTCAATAATGAAATCAATATGTTAGATCTAAATTAATTTAATGCCCGACCTAAGTTTTCTAAGGTCTACTATGTCCCCCACCCCTGTTCTGAGGTTTGGGAACCTCCCAAGTAATCACCCGAACAAGTTACAAAAGTTTTCCATTTTCCATTTATATTTTCCAATAGCCTCAGATACCGGTAACAAAAATTTCCATGATACCGGTATCCCAGCCTTTAGGCCTGAAACCGGTATCCCAGAAACATGAAACCGGTATCCTAACTGCAGTCTCAGATACCGGTATCCCAGTTTTCCATAATACCGGTATCCTGGCATTCCCAGAAACCGGTTCCCTATTGCGGTATCATAGATGCGGTATCCTGGGTGCAAGTCCAGATATCAGTATCATGCCATTTCCATGATACCGGTATCTGGCATTGCTGATACCAAGAGCATATTTCAACAGAAAGTTCTCTGGTTCGAACTTATAACTTCTAATTTCATTTTTTCCAAAGAAACTCCAATACAAGCCCACAAAAACTTGTAGCAAAACTACTAACTAATTAACATGTTTTTATACAATCTTTTCCTCAAAAATCATTCAAAACTCTAGAACATGTGATCCTTCATGAAGTTATTAAGAATTTCCATATATCCAACAGATTTTTTCTATGGAAATCATACCTCAATACTACAGATTTGGATTCCCCAATAGCTAAGTTCAATTTCCCAAGCTTGTTCTTCCTCTCTCATACTTGTGTTACTCCAAAATTGTATTACGGAAGAAATGTTAGAGTTTAGGACATTTTTCATTCTAAGGCAATAAAACAAATTTTGCATATATAGAAAATATTCCCATAAAACTCACACCCAAAATGTGGGCTACAACTCAGGACATCTATACTCCTCTCACATCCCATTAATCATACTCTCAAATGATTTAAACTTTATTCCTTACAGTTCTTTTTAACCAAATAATATATAACTTCACACATTTTTTTCCAATTTTTTATAAATTAATCATACTTAAATTATTTTCCGGGCTCGGTTATCACACCCTTCCCCCTTAAAAGATTTCGCCTCAGAAATCGCAAAATAAAACATGGTTTGATTCAGTTTCCATTAGTTTCATTTGTTACCACATTGCATGTATAACTGAAATAACTATCATAAACAGATACATGTTGTCGTTTCAGGTGATCTCGGTGGCTCTACTAGTGGAAAAATTGTCCCCGGTGCCTTTTTCCCATCCTTTGTAGTAGCCGTACCCACAGATGATGATGTTGGCATTCATCGATGTGGACACTGCGGCATTATATGACCCACTTCTCCGCACCCAAAGCATTTCACCCCCGTAGGTTCTATACCCTTCTTAGGACAATTCTTAACCATATGGTCCACTGACCCACATCTAAAACAATGCTGCACAAAAGACGATCCCCTTGAACTTGCTTGACTTGATCCACTTTTCTTACTTCCTCCCGTGGAACCACTTGGCCTAGCATTCCATTGACCCTTCCTAGGTTGGGATCTAATCTCCACACTCATAGATTCATTACTCAATGCTTTTCCAGAAACATCAACTCTACTTTTAATTCTATTCTCTATAATTTTTCAACTCATCGATATCTTTCTCCATTTTCTTAGCAATTTTCACCAAATCTGCATATGATGCTTCTTTATATCCAGTCAACCTAGTGGCAATAGGTGGTATCAATCCACACTTGAAACGCCTACACCTCTTTACATCAATGTTTACCAAATCTATGGCATACAGGGTCAATGCTGAAAACTTAGCCTCATACTCAGAAATAGTCATACTCCCATGCTTAAAAGATATAAACTCAGCTTCCCTCTCCAACTGGTAACTCTCTGGATAATACTAGGTATGAAACTCCTGAACAAATATCTCCCAAGTAATCACACCCCTCACCTCAGGTACTACTCCAGGTATCGGTGCCGTCCTTGAGTGAGTATGTAAATATCTCCCAAGTAATCACACCCCTCACCTCACAAATATATCCCAAGTAATATGGCTCAACCACCCGTTTTTGAGTCCCAGAGTGAGTATGTATGTCATCTTCATAAGTCTATATATGAACTCAAACAGTCTTCCCATACTTGGTTTGAAAAATTCAACAATTCCCTCGTTTCTTATAGCATGACTCGGAGTCAAGTTGATCACACAGTGTTTTCTCAAAAGACAAACAAAGGTATTGTTATTCTCGTGGTCTATGTAGATGATATTGTCATCACTGGTAGTGACAACATTGGCATTCAAACTTTGTTCCGTCATCTTGGTTCGAGCTTTCTCACTAAGGATTTGGCAAGCTTTGATACCTTCCTGGCAATGAAGTTGCTCGGTCCAAGGTCAACATTAGCTTGTCCCAAAGAAAGTACACTCTCTATCTAGTGAAGGACACATATTATATTGCTTCTAAACCTATGGCCACTCCTATGCAGGCTAATTTAAAATTAATGCTTGATGATGGTAAGTTAGTTCATGATCCCAAGATGTATATGAGGCTTGTGAGAAAGCTTATCTATCTCACTATTTTCCGACCCAACATCTCCTATGCAGTCACCATTATCAGTCAGTTCATGACTCTCCCTCGAGTTCCTCATATGGAAGAAGTGGTTCGTATCTTAAAGTATCTTAAAAATGTTCACGACGCGGACTTCTTTATAAATCATTCGAACATCTTTAAATTGAAGGATATACAGATGCCGACTGAGAAGGATCTCCTTCAAATCGACGATCCACCATTGGTTGTTGTACTTTTATAGGTGGCAATCTTGTAACCTGGAAGAGCAAGAAACAATTTGTTGTGGTACGATGTAGTGCTGAAGCTGAGTATAGAGCAATGACTTATACTACTTGTGAATTAACAAGGTTACATACTCTTTTCCTGGAATTGGTATTCTCACAGATGACCCAACTCCTCTTTATTGTGATAATCAGAAAGCTATCCACATAGCCAGTAATCATGTGTTTCATGAACGGACCAGACAGATCGAAGTTGATTGTCATTTTATTCGGTTGAAGGTGGAGTAAAAAACAATTGTCACTCCTTTTGTTCCTTTCAACTCTCAACTCGCAGATATCTTCACTAAGGATATCCCAAAGGCTACTATGGATTCTATTTGTCACAAGTTGGGAATGCACGATGTGTACTGTCCAGCTTGAGGGGGAGTATTAGGAAATGTATTCTTTGGAAATCTATTATACAAAACACAATTGTCCATATCATCATTCCTAAAATGTCTCAGTCATATTTTCGAATATCCAGTCACACAATGGTCCACATCATCACAACAATCACACAATCAGTCTGCACATGGTTCTAAAAATCAGTATAAATATTTTAACTAAATTTATAAATAAAAAATAGTTAAAATGTGTAAAATATTTTAAAATTTTTAAACATAAAAACATTTATTAAAAAATTGTTTAAAACAAGAAAAAGTTCTCAAACAAAAAAAGAAACAATTTGAAAATAGTTTTTTAGTTTTTTACAAAAATTATTTTGATTTTATTTTTTCTTTAACTACATAAATGTTTGATTTTATTTTTAAAAAAATTGAATTGTTTTACTCAATTTTAATTTTTTTAGTTTTTTTACAAAAAAATTTATACCAAAAATACGGATCGAATGTCGTCACTCATCATTAGTGTCGAAGACACTTTAAAGTGCCGAAGGCACTACTAACACCTGAATTTTTATCGTACCTTTATGTATTGTGTTGCGCTTTCTATTCTATTGCCACTCATCATTAGTGCCGAAAGTACAATGTTATGTTTTTATTCTGTCGTCCCGTGGCACGGGTTATCACTAGTATTATATAAGGTATTAGATTAGGAAATGTAAATATTGTTTTGCTACATTTTTGATTATTTCTTTTTTACTGTACACCTCCATATGGAGAAGAATCAGATAACGAGTCAATTATTATTCAACGTTATGTTATCTGTGCGGGGATAATTCTTACCCCTGCAAGATTACTACCTTGACTTTGTATGATCTGCTGCTTCGACTATAACTTTCTGCAATTGTTCTCGCCTTGCTGGAATGTTCTGCAACCACAAAGGTTAGATGACCCCCTAGCCAAGTGGCTTGAAGGCCATCCGATGATCAAGTTAGTCCCGGTAAGAGGAAGACCTAATCTTAATCGAAAGAAATGAAGACAGAATGGTGAGAAGTAATTTAGGCAGAGTTTTGTTACCAGAGATTCCAGTCCTTGTAAATGAGGAATTCATCCCCTTTTATACTTGCTGATTCCTCCCATTAATGCGCTATTTCCCTCCTTAACTTCTCATTTAAGAAGGGAAGATGAATTGAGACCACTGTCTTTTCACCTTCTGCCCAATTAATTCTTCAAACCCTTTATCTTCTGCCACTCATACTTCTATTCATACTCATACATTCACATTCACGGCCTCATAGCAGTTGGTGTGTGTAATGGTTAATATCTTACTCATTAACCATTACCTGTACACACCGCCCATGCTATTAATTAAAATGAAATGGAAAGTGTAGATTGTGAGGAGCTCTCACAACCCTTTTTATATTGATACTATCAAAGGATCACAACTGGGTCTCCAGAATATGAGGAAATAACAGAAAGGGATAAAAAGAACAATACACAAAAAAATACAATATTTCCAATCACTAATTCTAACACTCCCCCTCAAGCTGGAGCACAGATATCACACATGTCCAGCTTGCCAAGAATATCCTGAAATGGTTTACTTCCTATCCCCTTCGTGAGGACATCCTCAAGCTGGTCTCCTGATCTGACAAACGGAGTGCATATGGTCCCACTCGTGAGCTTCTCCTTGATGAAATGACAGTCAATTTCCACATGTTTTGTTCGGTAATGTTGC
>NMUG010008929.1:0-11455 GCA_002855965.1 Monotropa hypopitys
TTATTTCCATAGTAATTTTCCTATAAAATTCATTTCATAATTCTTATCATTGAATTATTCTCAGGACATCGCCTCAAGAAATGTACGTGCCGAATTAATTCGTCTACGTACAATCAAGAAGATAACACTAGGAATATTCATTCGATTGTAGAAATTCATTCTCTAAAGAATCACTATGGAAATGGCCTAATTGAACAATCAATCACCCATAAATTGATAGGATTCCCTAGCCATGACCTCTCCTCGATCACTACTCACTCATAATGTAAGGAATAACAATGCTAGAAATTAGGGAATTCATAAAATCTATGTAAAGTAATGCAATAAGAGGGTAGGTAGATAGAGCAAGATAAGAGGAACAACTTTAATACTGAAGAAAAGTGCAGAAACTTACATTAAAGAGATGAAATCAATCAAAAACCTCAAGAACATCAATGGAGTCCATGGCCTCCTTAAGCTTCTCTATCCTTCCAAAAGTGGTAAGAAAATCCTAATTAATTGTAATGAATGAGATATGTCACTTAAAAATCATTCTCAACCTTAGATAGGTCCAAAACATTGACCACATATGGACAAAAATGCCCCCACGCATCTAAAATCAAATCAGCAAATTTCTGTTTTTACACAGGAGGGACCGGTCTATTGATATTCCGGAGACCGGTACCCTGGTTCTTCACGATCCAATGCTGCCCGAGAGATCGGTCTCTTGATTTTCCGGAGACCGGTACCCGCTTCATGCTTGGTCTTCAACTGCTTGAGAGACCGGTCTCTCCCTTTTCAGGAGACCGGTCCCTTGCTCCTTGGGGATCTCTCTGCCGCTTGAGAGACCGGTCTCTCCCTTTTCAGGAGACTGGTCCCTTCACTTCAGGACTGGACTTTTGCATTTCTTTTGCTCTTTTCTCCCACTTTTCAACGTCTTTGGCTCCCGTAAGCTTTGGCATGACTTCATAACATTCTTCCCCGGCTCCCGGCACCTTCCTTGAGACTTTCCATTCCTCGGTTCTCCGTTTCAATGCATCCAAACCTTCGTTTCTTCTCATTTTCACTGTTAACAACTAGAAAATACCACGTGAACACATACGGGAATAAAACAATAATAATAGCACGAAAACAAGTAGAAAGGAACATAGATTAGCCTACGAAAATGTAATATTCGTGGGATAATCACTTACCCGCGACCGGTTGCAGCAGGCATACGTAGCCCACTGCAATATTGCGACCGGTCGACCGCGTATACGTGTACCGGTCGCCGCTGTGCAGAATCGAATTTTTCTGAAAATTTGTTTTGACGAACTCTTAATCTCCAACCTCCATAACTTCGATCTAAATGCTTTAAAACCAACAAATCAAGATATCCAAAGAGTTCTAACCATCCCAACACTAAATATACTCAAATCTAAACTCCTACAACCTTTTGATTCATCAAAAATTTATGTTTTTAAGATCTAGATCTAGGATTTTTTCAAAAACGAGATTAACTATAAATCCTTAATCTAACACTAATCAGTGACAAAATCCAAATATAAAATAGATATAGATGATCTTACTTGAGTTGTGAATAACTTTGATGGAGAAATCTTCTTTCAAAACTCACCCAAGAACCATCTCCAAGTAAATCTCTCTCTTTCCTCCTTTCAAAACGCTCTCTAGCCTCCAAGGAACATGAATGAACATAATGAGAGATTAGGGTAAATCACCTAACCCTAATCAGATTTTAAAACTTAAAGACCCTTTTATCCCTCTTGGAACTCCCTATTAACCCTTGTGTGCCATTAACCATTCTTATAATATACTTAGTATCTATTAAGCATATTTTATTTTAATTAACCCCTTAAATATTTATCCCTTTTTGCTTATACTTAACATAAAGTATAACAATCCTTCCAATTCTCCTTTGACCATAATTAAAACATCTTATAATTTATTAAATAAAAGAAACGGGTATTACAGATCTCCTCCAAAAAACTCAATTCTTGCCTTGATTTGCTATGATCTCCAAGTCTCTCAATATTATTAATCCCTTTTGGATTTGCTTGAGGTTGAGAGTGGAATGACCCATTCTCTTGTTGTAGGATGCCAACAGTGGTGGTAATCATGGTGACTTGAGCTCGAGGTTCCCCCACAGCCTGGATTTGTGCTTGCATAAAATGTTGTATCGTATCTTCCAAACTCTCTTTATGTGGGGGCTGATAAGTGGGTGACAGTGGTATGGTCTAAAAATTATGGCCTTGGTTACCATACGCTTGATGATTAGAGTTTTTCCCTTGATTGTATTGGGGTTGGTAACCTTGGCCTTGGTATCCTTAATTTTGTAATGAAAATGGGCCTTATTGATTATACAATGGATTAGGCCCTTGCCAAATATAATTATCCCCCTCCAAATAAAGTTTGGATATTTCTAATTTCCATAATTGTAGGTACCATAGACATGATAATTATGATATGACTTTCTCTATTAGGGTTGCGATTGCTACATGACCATATTCGCATTATCTTGGTCATAAATAATTTCCTTGAAGGCTGCAATAGTGGGCATAAATTAGTGTTATGCCCAATTGTGTCACATATAGTGCAAGCCCTCACGTTTCTTGTGACAACCACTGTCTCATTCACCTTATTAGTCTCCAACCTCTCTAATTTTGTAGTCAGCTGGGTTAGTTTTGCATGCAAATCCTCGGTCTCATTCAATACAAACTTATCCCATATGACAAGACTTACCAAACTTGGTCCCCTCGAGCAATCAATGGGATAAAAAATATCCCAAAATTGTGCATTTTCTGCTAATTGCTCGAAATATTCTATTGCATCATAGGTCTATTTGCTTATAAATTTCCCATTACACATTATTTGAATGAATTGACATGTTATATGAGACATACTCTCATAAAAATAGCCGACAATTTGCCATGGATCAAAACTATGATGTGGGACTGAATTTAACAAATCCTTGTATCTCTGATAAAAGATTTTCCCAGTTTTTTCAGAAAAAACTTTGAACTTCTTTTGTAAGAGCGATGATGTAATGTGTGGGAAAATTTTTCTTTAAAAACTTGATTTGCATCACAACCCAAGTGTATATCGAACGAGGACTCACGGTTCTGTTCTTTAGAGAGAATGAGAACAACTTCAAAAATGTTGTTTGCTCATCTGGAATTCGTTCCAACATAGTTCTAACAACCTCATCAAAGTCCTTTACATGGGGATAATAAATCCATCTACTATTCCATGGAAATGAGGAATGTGTTGCAATAGGTTGGGATGCACAACAAATAAGTGAGCATTCGATGGAAGAACTATCCAAGATGGGATGGATGCCATTGTAGGATTCAAGAAATCCTGCATATTTTGTCCTTACTTGTTCTTATTGTTGCCATGGTTGCTACGAACCTTTTCGTCGTAGTCACCATCCCGATTGTTATTATTCAAGTTATTGAAATTATTTAGGTTATTCTTTTGAAAACTTCCCCATTGGCATTATTATGGTTCAAAACGGCACCATTTAAATTATTTTTGAGAAACTCACAAGTCAAAATCTGGTAATGCGAGATGCGAAAGTTGGTATAGTCAACCAAAATAATCTCGGACCTCCAGATGTAAGCCTGTGATTTCTCATTTTATGCATTGAAACATATATAAGTCAAAATACAGTAACATGAGATGCGGACATTAGTATTCCAACCGAACCAAGCTCAGACTTCCGAATGTAATCCTACAAAGCTTCGGCATTGAAATTAACAATAAGAAATTTTGAAATGTGAAATACATATGTTGGATAAAACCAATCTAAATAAGCTCGGACCTCGGGATGTAGACCTGTAAATTTTAAACATTTTATCGATGTCATGGATCAAAATAGAAGGTCCCCTATGACTATCCTAGTTTCTATGCCATTGACGAAATACATATCATGCATACTACATTTGCATCAACTAAAAACATGCATTCGAAAGAGATGATTTCTTGATCATTCTTCTCTCTATGTTCTTCACCAATTTATCTGCCTATTAATTATACACTATTCAATAAATTCATGTAATATATACATTATATTATTTTCAACCAAACCAAAGGTAATTAAGAAAAAGGGTCAACAATGTGAAAGTAGTACTAAAATGATGACATGGCAGTGCCTAATATCTTTCTCACTCGTAACAGAAAATCTCTAAACTCGATCTCTATTTTTTAAAACAAAAAATGAGAGTCATCATACAAACCATTCTGAAATAAATAATGAATTTTCAAAACCCATTCTAAAATGAATGAGGTATTTTAAATAAAATTATTCTCGCATGAATTATGAATTTTAACCAAAACTATTCTCAAATGAACAATGAACTTTAGGTGGTCTAACACACCTGATCAAAGTTAATTTGGCAACTCCAAATATTTTCAAGTCACAACTATCCAAACAACAATTTTCAACACCATCGCATAAAATGTCCAAATATAAATCGATTTTGTCATGGAAAAAAATCTAGACATAACAATAAACATCTATTATACAAAACACAATGGTGTGAGCCCTATATTTTTTAAACACATTTTCTATACATATTTTTACACATTTTCATACACATTTTCATATACATTCTCTACACATTTTTCATATACATTTCATACACATTTTCATACACATTCTCTAAAAATAAAAAAATAGTATAAATATTTTAACTAAATTTAAAAATAAAAAACAGTTCAAATGTGAAACATTTTAAAATTTTTAAACATAAAAACAATTTTTTAGTTTTTTACCAAAAATGATTTTTGTAATTAAATTTAAATGAGTAAAAAATTTGAATTGTTTTACTCAATTTTGATTTTTTTAGTTTTTTACAAAATTTTCTATCCCGAAAATACAGATCGAGTGTAGTCACTCATCATGAGTGCCGAATGCATTCCAAAGTGCCGAATGCACTACTAACACCTGAACTTTCATCGTACCCTTATGTATTATGTTGTGCTTTCTATTCTATCGTCACTCATTATTAGTGACGAATGTACGAATCAGTGCCGAAGACGCTACTAACACCCGAAGTTTTATCGTAGATATTGTGTTGTGCTTTTTATTCTATCGTTGCGTGCCATTGGCACGGGCTATCACTAGTATAATATAAAATATATTAAATATTAGATATGGAACGGGCTTGGTCGGACTGGGCTTTAAGTTTAATTCTCAAGCACATATCATTTATTAAATGGAACTAAAAATCAACCCAATTTTACGGGATTAAATATTAATCCCAAACCCTTATAATGATGGGTTGGTTTGGGAGGGTTGGGCGAGTGGGCGGGCATACTATAGTTCAACCTTTTTCTCGAGGCCTGAACCTTTGAGCGATTACACCTCTATCGACAGAGGACCTGTCGAGGTTGAGTACTCAACTCCTAAAGACATTAATCTATTATAAAAAAATAGAACGGTGTGGACCCCACACATTTACCCCTTATATTTTTATTCGTTAGATTTTATTTAACTTCTTTATTGAATGGTTCTGATTTGCTTATGTGAAAATGAGTGAATGAGCACATGGATTGTGAACCACCACCGTTAGATGTGGTTTTGTTTGGAACGGTGGATGTGGATTTCAGAGTAAAGATTTGTGGCAAGCTTCTCTCTCTACAAAATTCAAACGTTGTCTCGCTCTCACCCAAACAACGCTTCTTTGATCTCGCCGGTCATATCCTTCGAGAGAAAACCCAGAGTCGTTCATCTCCTTCGATCTTGCTACCCAGAGAGAAAACCCAAAGCCCTTCATCTCCTTCAATCTCGCCGATTTGGACGATCTCGCCGATCTCACTGCCTAGACAATAGACTCCATTCGAGGCTGTCGATCGCCGTTCAAGGTCGTCGATCCCCATTCCAATCCTCATTTCATCATTCATATCTGTTACCTTGCGGCCCATTAGCCGTTCACCTCCTTCGATCTTCATCACACAAAAGGTACGCTGTTCTTGGATTTAGTTTTGACATATACTCACCTTCTATAAATCCACATCTATAAATCCACATGTCAACTTGGTTAAGGTGCTGATACCGTATACCACCAAGGAAGGGATTGCGACCAAGAACAAGTCGGGGTTTGATCCGTTGCATATTGCCGTCAGTCATGGGTCACCAAGGTAATAATTTCTTATTTCTATATCATTTCGCATAACCTTTGTTGTCTTTGTACATTGGGTTAATTCATTGTTTGCACAGTTTGTTACAGAATTTCTGGTTTCATGATTTTGTTTGAGCATTTTAAGAAAATTTTAGTTTTTGTGAAGTTGGACATGTATAAATGTGGGTGGGAATTTTCTTATCACTCTTGAAATTGTCCAAAATGCCAGGTCAGATGTTGCTGTTGACTTTTCCACAGATGTTGACTTCCAATGATATCTTGCTGTAAAACAGAAAATGACTAAGGGACCCTCTCCCTTCTCCTAAGGGGGCACTTCGACGCTCATGTTAATATTTGGAGAAAATATAACTTAAGTAAAGACTGAAATTCAGAGAGAAATCAGTAGCAAGAGTTTGTGTACCTTTCAAATGTCGTCTGCCTTTGTATTTATATTGTTTCTCCTCATTATTGCTTGGGTCTCACCTTTATACTTTAAGTTTTTAAAGGGTGGGATCTGACTTGACATTCCTTTTCTTTTTGTCTTTTATCTATTCTTTAAACATATACTAAACGGCCAGTGGGCCAATAATACTTCCATTATCAATATTTTTTGTCTTGTTTCTCTAATAATTGGCTCCACTAAATCTTTCTTTTGTTATTTTGTACATTATATTCCTTTACCTTTATGTGTATCATTCTTTTCTGAGATTTACTTATGATTAGAACTTATCATTCCAATCATTTTATAAGCAAATCTAAACTATTCGTCATGATCAAATCTTTTTCTTCTTTCTTATCTTACACGTTATTTCTTCATACAACTTAATTAGATATTCATTTTCGACTAATTTACCGAAGTTAATATTATATTCCCGAGCTCTAATTCAGCTCGGGGTATAATTCTGCAGTGAATCACCATCAATAATATTGTTTATTTTTGACATCCTCTTTCTTAACTTTAAACATCCTTTATATAAAGATCATTTCTAAATAATCCATTTCGACTAATTTACCGAGCAGATTACTTAAATGTCGAGCTCCAATTCAGCTCGGGGGGTTCTGTTGTCAAAAATCACCGTTCATCCTGTTCTTTTCTGCACGGGGCTAATTTCTGCTCGAAAATATTAATTCTGCTCGGAAATATTAATTCTGCTCGGAAATAAATATTTTAATCATAAAGACTACTTCTGATCATTTTTATATTTGCAATTTTACTTTTCTATCCTTATATTTATTTTCACCTACCACAAAAGCCCCCTAGCTTTGTAATACCCGTCACTTTTATTAATTAAATTAGAAATATATTAAATAAATTAAAGGTGTTAGTAAGTGAATAACAATTCACTTGGGTGATTTTAGTAGTAAGAATAGTTAAATTAAGAGATTTAAGTCTTAAAAATACACTTATAAGTGTATAAATGCAAAATAATGTGAGTAATGGCAAATAAGGGTAAATAGGAGTTAAGTAACAAGGGTAATGAGGACCTTTGGCTTAAAAATCTGTCACATATTGAGTTTAGCCCAACTTCATTAGGGCTAAATATTTGGGAAGAGCTAGAGAGAGAGAGAGAAGAAGAAGGAGGCTAGAGGAGATTCAAAGAAACCAAGGCTTTCGGGTGAGAATCGAGGGAAGAAGCCTTCTACAACATTGTTCTCGAGGTTAGTACGAATCTATGAACGTAAAATTTATATCTAGATCATGTCGTATTCGGTCTAGATCAGGGTTTTTGTTTTAATCTCGTTTTTGGAGAAAACCCCATGTATCTAGGGTTGATTTTTAGAAATTGGTTGCGATTGAAGGTTGTAATGGAGTCCTATACAAGTATATAATGACATAAGATGATAGAAACACTTTAGTATTGATGAATTTGAGGTTTTGGAGTGTTTAGAGCGAGTTTGGAGAAGTTTGGATCGATTTTCGTCGAAATGTCCCGTTCTACAAATTTCGGACAGAAGGGGTGGCGACTGGTTGGAAGGTTGGGGCCAACCGGTTGGGAGGATGTAGTGGCGACCGGTTGGGAGGGGCAAGCGACCGGTTGGGAGGTGATGAGGGTTGGCCAACCGATTGTCCAACCGGTTGGGGGTTCGATTGGGTCTGAGGGAAGGTCAGCCCGACCGATTGGGAGGTCAATCCCGACCGGTTAGGAGGGGTTCTGCCCGAATTTTTGGGCAAGTTTTTGGGAGTTGAAACATGACTAAATAACATTGTAAAGAGATGATTTTTGGTACGTTAAGACATATAAATGTTTGATTTATGTTTTTCCAATTGATTTACATCTTATAATCACAATGTGGACTGAAATGGTATTCTTATGGACAGGGGCGCAAGAGGAAGGCATTGAGGCCTCACATAAAGGCAAAGAAAATGTTTGATCATCGGTACTGGTGAGTGTAAGGATGTGACATCTTTAATTGTACATTCACAACGTCTTTTTAGTTAACTCTTCATTATGACATGAGAAGTTTAATGCTTAGTTGATGCGTAATAATACAATCGCATGAGATAAATGAGATACATAGAAATACATGCATGAGATGAGATGAGAAGCATAATACGCGCACATAAATGTATTATGCATGCCTCCGTGGGACGGGTGGCGATTGTTGGCAACCATTGTAAGTCCAATAGTACGTGAGACGTACCCCAAGGATTGTTGCGCGGGGCGCTTGAACTACTACCCATAGTAGTAGCGATTTTAGAGCATGGGATGCTCAATTTACCTGAATGATGGCTTAATTGGTAGATGTAGAACATCATGTATGAGATGCCTTGTTGAAACAAAAGTCATAACTGCTTATATTTATGATTTTCTATCACAGTAAATTACTTGTGTTTTGGAAGTTAATGATGTATATTCACACTCTATTTCCTTGTTTTTGGACTTGGAAATAGGTCGCAGGTTAGTGGTCCACTGCAAGGCTGAAGTCATTCGAGGCTTGGATTTTGATCATAGAGCTAAGGTGACCCTTGAGAAGTCTGGGGATTGAGACATCTACTTAGCATAGTTGTTACTTTTAATATCTTTATTTTAAAAGCTTATAATGGGATTGTAGTAGTTTTGATTTCAACCTCTAACGTTTTCCTTGAGGTTTGGGGCATATTAGTACTTTGAGTTATGATTATGGAGTTACCTATTTCTGTGGTTTGATGTTGACAATGTTACTGAGGTTTTAATTGATTAAGAGGTTTATGAAAAAAATTTAAATTTTTGGTGTAAATTGAGTTGGGATGTTACAACTTGGTATCAGAGCATAGATTTTAGGTCCGAGTTAAGGGACCATGTGATGGATGGAAACTGTACTTGAGGTATGAGTTGAGGTAATTGATGGAAGTTGGGGTGTTAGTGTTTTGGGACTATTATGCGTGTCTTTGACACCCATGGGACTTGACTTGAAATCCGATTGGAAGAACGCCTGATCAACGTTCTCTTCTAATGGGAAGTCTTGGAAAGTTAAGTGGAAAATCATAGTATAACAAAATGCTAAGGTTAGGGTGGCTAAGTAGTGGACCATAGGATGTCGAGTCATGCATTGAGTCATTGAGGTGTGTTTGACTAACGCGTGAGTTTTTAACATCTAATGCTTGTTTCCACCATGTTGTTTCTTGTGTTGTGAATTACAGGAAAATAATAGAACATAATGATCAATGAGTTGAGGAGGAGGCCAGTGTGAACGGAGGCAATCCAAGTGGTGGTGGAGGTGTTCCCTCTGTAGTTGGAAAAGAGGCTCGAATGATGGCCGCCATTGCTCAGTTGGCCGAAGGTCAACAAATATTGATTCAACTATATGCTAATCAGAATGTGGATAGAGGTATGAACACGGGTCTCTTAGAGAGGTTTAAAAAGTTGTGTGGTACGGTGTTTGACGGAGCAAATAACCTGGAGGTGGCCAAAGAATGGTTAAAGGAAGTCGAGTTGGTGTTAGACACTATGGGTGTTGAGGGAGAGCAGAGAGTAATCTTGGTGACTTTTCTATTTAGAGGTGAAGCGAGGAGTTGGTGGAATTCTTTTAAAAGGCAAGAGGTGGCACCGGCTCTTGGAGTTGAGCCGGCTGCCCCAAGAGTCATCACTTGGGATAGGTTCGTGCAAGGGTTCAATGATAAGTTTTACCCAGATAGTTTTCGATTTGGGCAAGAGGCAACTTTTTCAAATTTGAAGCAAGGGAACATGTCTGTCAGTGACTATGAGGCGAGGTTCACTGCTTTATCTAGATATGCACCGTATATGGTTAGTTTGGAGGAATTGAAGTGTAGGCGGTTCAGAATGGGTTTGGCACCTGGAGTGGCCTCGAGGTTGTTGTCATTTCGAGAGAGAGATTATTCTGATCCAAGGAGGTAATGGGAGTGGAAATCAGGAGAGGAGTATGAACCAACAGTCGGGATCCAATGCCAGAGGTTTCTTTAGGAGATGTTTTAAGTGTGAGTCGCCGGACCATTATGCTAGGGATTGTACATCGGGAAATAGTGGACTGAAATGTTTCAAGTGTGGAGGCATGGGGCACAAAGCTATACAGTGTGTTCAGCAGCATAATCAGCTACCCGTTTAGTCTATGGGAAGCGCAGCAGGGGGTGCTAGCAAGGGTACAGTGGGACAGACTACTCATGGCAGGGTGTTCGCATTGGATAGGCAGACTGCTCAAGCAAATCCGGACATGGTGACAGGTATGATTCGTGTATTTACTTTATATGCACGATTCCTTATTGATTCTGGGGCTACACATTCTTTTGTTGCCACTTCTTTTGGTTCACGTATGGGTATAGAATTGGCACCCTTAGACCACAATTTGCTTGTGTCAACACCAATGGGAAATGTGGTAGAACTTGAGTCCTTTTATCCGGATTGTGAAATTTGGGTTGGTAATAAACCCTTGTTGTCAAATTTGATTCCACTCGAGATGTTAGATTTGGATGTGATTTTGGGGATGGATTTCTTAGCTACACATTTTGCCGTTATCGATTGTGTCAGTAAGGAAGTCTTATTTCGTATTCCGGGTAGGTTTGATTTGAAAATCTGTGGAGATAGTGTGGAATTGCCTAGACGTGTCATATCATCCTTGAAGGCGATGTCTTTGTTGAATAAGGGGTGTGAAGGGTTTTTAGCCTATGTAATTGACTCGGAGAAGGGAGAGGGTAATGTTGAGGATATACCTATTGTAAAAGAATTTCATGACGTTTTTTCGGAAGAGTTACCGGGGGTGGTTCCGACCAGAGAAATATAGTTCACAATTGAGTTGGTTCCGGGTACCAGTCCCATATCTATTGCACCTTATAGGATGGCACCTGCCGAGTTATACGAGTTGAAAATGCAGTTGAAGGAGTTGCTTGATAAGGGATTCATTAGACCTAGTGCATCGCC
>NMUG010008930.1:0-11456 GCA_002855965.1 Monotropa hypopitys
TTAAAGTATTAAAGTAGTTTTTATCTCAAATAATTCTAGATTGTATTAAGTAATTAATAAAAATACAGTAACTTAGCTTTTATTTCCCCGTGGATCGAACCTGAACTTATCACTTCACAAGTATTAAATTCTTGATTATAAATATTATTTTTGGTGTGCAAACGACAAGCATCATATATCAATATATAGTTGGTCAGGGGAGAGTTCACATTTCGATATAGGAGGGCTTTGTTGGGTCTCTGATGGTTGTATTTCGATATATGGGGAGGTAGGGACGATGCATTTCGGAATACAAGATAACTATTCTTGTAATACTTGGACCAGCAGTGTCTCATTTCGAAATGCAGTAGGGTCTTGGGTGAGCATATTTTGATATGTGAAAGAAGTTACAGTTGTTCGATGGGGGATATGAGGTGGGTTTTGTCGTGGTGTAAATA
The DNA here is from genome assembly GCA_002855965.1 of Monotropa hypopitys. Taxonomy (NCBI): domain Eukaryota; kingdom Viridiplantae; phylum Streptophyta; class Magnoliopsida; order Ericales; family Ericaceae; genus Monotropa; species Monotropa hypopitys. Next base: position 438 of record NMUG010008930.1, read on the forward strand.
AGCTAATTAGTGGTTTTGATTTGTAGCAAATAGGTTGTAATGGGTTCGGTGGAGTTCACTTGGTCTTAAGAATTCACAGAAAACTTAGAGAGGGAGAGAAAAGTATCGTGTAAGCTCAAAAGTGGGTTTGGGTGACTTTTGAAGAAGATAATCGAAATTGAAGTTTGAGGAATTGATTAAGGAAGTAAGTTGTGTAACCTCTTACATTTACACTCTTATGATTTCTGGATTTGTTAGAGTTTTGATTGAAATCAATTAATTTGACGAAATGGGTTTTTGAATGGGTTACGATTGATTTTATTCGTATTTGATGGTTTGAACGGGTGTTTAGGTAAGTTTGAAGAACCTTTGCTTGAATATAAGTGTGTAACCCATTTTGAAAGTTTAATTCGTGTCTCTATGTATAATATTTTTAATTCGAACATGTTGGGAAGAAGATGAACAGTAACCAAGTTTTTAGGTTTTGCTTCGAATGAGTTGTATTTCAAAATAAGGTGATGCTCCATATCGAAATGTATTAATTCTGATGGCAATTAGTGTTGGACTAGTGAGGTTGTATTTCGATATGTGAATGAGTCACATATCGAAATTCAAGCCAAGGGGTATATCGAAATGTGAGGTCATGTGTTGCGTACCAATTGGAAGTTGAGAACCACATTTCGAAATGCAATGTGCATATATCAAAATGTGAGCACTCTGATGGGTTTTCGTAGCAAGATATAAGGGGAATTAAAACTAAAATAAAATAAGAATAAAATTAAGGAAAATGATTAAAGAATAAAGATAAATATGAATCAATAAAAATGGAATAAATTATGCTTTGTTTAGTAAGCATTTCATTTTATTTGAATATGCAATTCCTATCAGTATTAACATTTGAACTTGTTCTAGGGGAAGGATCAAAGTACATTTACCCAGCAAAGTCCAATCAAAAGAAATCCTCTTAAGGGTACTCGGTGAGTGTGGTAGTCATTTTAAACCTTATGATATTCTTTTGTTAAGTAATGTGGAATGTTTGATATATATTTTGTGTGTGTACCACATTGAGCATGAATCACTTATGAACAAAAGCATAATTTGGGGGAAATGTTAGAAGCATGTTTAGAAAATATGTGTTTATGTGATTTATGCAATTATTGCTTCATTGAAGCGTATCTGAAGAATCATGAGGAAAGTAGGGAAAACGTGAGGAAAGTGGAGAAACATGAAGAAATTGTGGGGAAAGATGTGAAACCTTATTATACAAGGTCTAACTAGGGCCCAGAGCCAAATATGAGGCTGGCGGGCATGTTAGACATATATATAAATGTCCTTAGCAAGTAGACGTACTTGTGGTGGTTGGAATCTGGTGGACCAGTTCAAGCGAATTAACGTCTTTGATTCAATCATGTTAGAAAAGCATTGTCAATGAGCTAAGGTTGACATGCAGTAGCCAAATTTAAATAATAAAGTGAATATGTGAATTTGTAAAAATATATGTCTCTAGGAGATAAATGCGGGGCAAGCTTAGTTGAGGTGTCACCTATTTCTGTATCTGTTTCGGTTCTATATTTATGGACATTGTTGTATCACCTATGGTCTATTCTGTATTGTTTGGATATTGTGGTATCACTGAGTTTCTATTATGTTTTCTGCAAAGTGTACTTTAACTTACAAACTCTTAGGTTTTTCTGTAATTTGTTTTGCATTGAGAAATCCAGGTCTTGGTTTGCATCTTAGAGGTCCACTATAGTGTTCTAGAGATTAGAGTTTGGAAGAGCCTTAGTAGATTTTTGGGTACTTTGTTTGTATAGATGACGTTGTTTTAATTTGTGAGTTGGCAGTCTGTCTATATATGTTAGTAGACTTTCTGGATTAGCAGTAACTTGCGTGTCATTGTGGACTTTTATATTATCCCGTTGTTGTTTTCATTTATTTATTTGCTTGCATTTTCTGTTATTTTACATTGTTGTGTCCGCTAAATATTATATTTGTTATAAGTGGAACGGGTTGTGACACTCCCTATGGTTCAACAAGCTTCCCCCAAGGTCTATCCGAAGCTTTAGGGATCTCGAGCGGACCTTTCTTGCTCGCTTCATCACAAGCATCATGCATCGGAAGGAGGTCGACGCCCTTATTGGCCTCTGAAAGTGGTGGGATGAGTCTCTTCAATAATATGTTGATCGGTACTGGGAACTGTACAATAAAATCCAGAACTACAACCAGGGCATCGCTGCTACATCCTTTAAGTTAGGTCTTGAGGCAGACATCCTAATCTTCCGTGAGCTCATCAATCCTTGGGATGGTGTGGATGACCTCATGCATAAGATTGAAAAATTTTGTCAGTTTTAGGATCTGTTGGCTGAGCTGGCAGCTCAGATTTTGGTTTATTAGCCACGATCAGCTTCTTGCACTAGGATTGATGACAGGTTAACCTGGCCAAAACTGGGAAAATGAGGATGTCGAGAGAAGAGGACTTTGTGGTTAAGACGACAGTGTTCACCGAGTAAACATATATTATCCTCCAGTAAATCCGAAGTGAGTCCTTCTTTAGCTATCTGGACCACAAGGTGGGCACCGAAGAGGACAGGGAGAGCTAGATGTATTTTACCAATCACAGGGAGAGATGACACTGTATTGCTTCTTGACCTCTATTTAAAGCATACATGGATCTTGTACGATAGGGACACCTAAATAGGTGGATTGACCGACGAAAAACCCAAGAGGCGGCACAGTTTTCCAGACAAGACCCGAGACCGGAGGACAACGTCCCATTGATTCCATAGGAATGACCAATTGCTCGTCCAACAAACCTCATCCAGTTGGGGCTCCAGGCATATTCACGGTAGTCGTATAAGGCTTCTGGACAAAATTTCTCAATTTTTCTTCGCTTCATTTCCAGCTCCTTGAATTGTACTTAATCATTATCAAATGAATTCGTTTTGATTTTCATTCTTGTGTGTATCTACCCACGGTTGAGGCAAGAAACTTGCCTGATAAGCCAGGTCTTATACAAGAACTTCAACTGACTAGTAGAGTTCAGGGACTAGATAGTCTTTCCATCAAAGAAAAGTTCAACCCGATGATTGCACGTCCGAAAACATGATTTGGCACACTCTGGGATACGTCAACCGGCACACTCTGGGATAAGTGAACCAGCACACTATGGGATATGTGAACCTGCACACTCCGGGATAAGTGAATCGGCACACTCTAGGATAAGTGAACTGGCACACTCTAGGATAAGTGAACTGACACACTCCAGGATAAGTGAAGTGGCACACTATGGGATACATGAACTGTCATACTCTGGGATACATGCACCGGCATACTCCGGGTTAGTCTAGAACACTCCAAACCTATGGCTCTGAGTGTGGAATTATCCATCCATTCATGCCCGACACACTCCAGGCCAGTTCGGCACACTCTGGACCTCAAACTTCAGTTGCAGACGGCAACCACTATGCAACAGCCATTTGCCGAGACAATAATGTGACCGCTCAAACTTACAAATTTTTGCCTTAAGAGTAGCCAAGTCTCAGGTTGTAAAACCACCAGGCCTTCGATTACAAGAGCGTCGCAGAATTCTGATAAGTTACTACACCCCCAAAGGTCTCTCTCACTATGCTCACTTTGAATCTGGCCATTCTTCCACATGCCCACATCTGAAGAAGGGGTACAAGCAAAGAAGTTTGGGCAAAAGCGATCCCCCGTAAATTCTAATTGCTTCTCGAAATTTGTCTTTAAGTTCCTTCAATTTATATTCAAAGAAGTTCTTCTGTTAGTTCCTTTTGAATTAACATTCGATTCCCGTTTGGTTTTATGGATTCCCGAGCCTCCCCGAGATTAGTTTTTGAATTATGAGGAGTTTGATATACTTGGTATAGAAATTTGATGTGTTGATGCACATTCGAGTGATTGCCACGAGTGTTCGGCAATCGCAATTCAATTGATTGAATCCCTATCAAAACCCTCCATTTCGATATATAGATAGACCCCATACCACCTGCATTTCGATATGCAGTGATAGGATTGGTTGGCCAGCATGTTATTTTGATATGCAATGGGATTGCATATTGAAATGGTCCTTTGTTGGTCCCCTCTAGTGAGTGTGTATATTGAAATACATATAACGTGTATGTCAATATGATGACCCTTCGTTCCCCCTCTCTTCTGTGTATTTCAATATACACGAGTGGTGTATATCGAAATACTAGCCTTCTGGTGCCCCTCTCTTTGATCATATTTTGATATTCCTGTGGGGGTATACCAAAATGATCCCTCTTTGGTTTTCTCTAGTGAGTTTCTTTATTGAAATACACATGAGGTGTATTTCGATATGAAGGTCCACTGATCCCCTTCCGTATGTTGGTATTTTAAAATACACTTGGAGTGTATTTCGATATGATAACCATTTGGTCCTTCCGTCCCATTTGTGCATTCCGATATACCACTATAGGGTATATCGAAATAGAACCTCTCTGGTCATTCTCCCTTTGTAATGCATTTCAATATACTATTGAAGGAATATCAAAATATGAAGTTTTGGGGCTATCTCACAGCTTATCGCATATTGATATATAGCCCTTGTATATTAATATACCCTCTCAGTAAAAGTATTTCGGGGAAGTTTATTTGGGGTCATATATAAGTACCTCTTATACATTTTCCTTGACATATACACTCAAAATTCAATACCCTAGCCGCAGTATACCTCTCCGCTCTCTCTCTAAGTCAATTTCTCTCTCTCTCCCACTTCTCTCCCAAATCTCTCTCCATTTGAAGGATTTTGAAGGAAAGTTCTTCACAAAGAACCTTCCCCAAAGCATCCTCTTCGCATTGGTGAGCTCAAATCTGTGGGTTTCTTGGAGAACTCTCATCTAGAGTTGTATGCTTTGTCTAAGGAGGTAGAGTGATCTAACCCAATATATATGGATCTATGCTTCTCTCCTCTCCCCTTTTATGCACAAAATTAGTATGGATGCAAGTTTAGTATTTCCTAGGTTCCTAAACAAGTATGTGTTGAGTCTAGGACTCTGTTAGCTTGGTGTATGACCTTTCTCTAGCTTCAATTTCATATTCTCCATGTTTGAATCGAAAGCCCCAAATTCTTATTGAAATCCCTAATTTTGATTTTGTTCAAAAATTGGGGCAAATGGGATTCAATATTAGAAATATTAAATTGGCTACTTGAATTGTAAATTGGTATATTGATACTCTTGAAAATATTGGAAATTGGCCATTCATCTTAACTTGAGAATTTTGGAAAATTATGGAATTAAATCAAATAGTTGGTTTAATACGGATATCGATCCTTGAGTTGGCTATATTTATGGGATTTTGATCCCCGAGATTTTGATCCCTGAATGCTATGCATTCATGATATTGTGCAATTGGGGTTTGACTGGACCCTTCCGTCGAGTCGGGCAATATAAGGAATTATACGGTTAGTTAGTTGACGAGCTACTAGCACGGAACATTAGCCTAAACTTAATACCCTAGCCAAATTTGGAAATCATTTGAAAACCCGTTATTTTGATAAGGTGTAGTTTTGACATGGATACTTTATATTTGGCAAGTTATTGGGAACCACTTGAATTATGGAAATGGAATTGGAACAACTATCTTATATTTGATCACACCATTTAAAACCTATCGGATTCTCTTGCATGCATCGCGTACATGTTTTTTGTACACCTGCATGCACGCACAGCTATCATATATATCACATGTTTAGATTTTCTCTACTAGGCATATGCCTAACCCTCTATTTTTAGGGAAAGATCCAGTAGCTTAGCTTGGAGTGGAAATTCAAGCCATTGGAAGACCTTTGAAGGAATTTGTTATGTATTGCACCTCTTATTTCTTTTCCGCACTTTTATTTACATTAATGGTGTACGGGTCTATAATAATTAGAGTTAAACTTCATTTACTTTTTTTGCCTGTGATTGACATGGATGTGGACATGTGAATGATGGTAGGGGTAAGTGTGGGTTTTACTTTAATAGCTCTTTTAAAATGATTTAATACCCATTTTCAAAAAATGGTTTAAATTCCGAGGCCGTTACAATGGCATTTACAAGTCAAATCTAAAAATCTAATATAGATCCGATGGATAGTTGTGGGTGGGTATGGTACAGGGTATCCTCGCCGGCATTATGAAATCAAGGACCTCCGGAATTGGGGCTGGCACATTCACACGAAGAGGGGAATCGGTTGGCACCCCCGCCGCATCCATATCTTGCATCCACGCTTCCTTGAAGGCTATCCGGAAGCCCTCGCTATAGCTAGCTCTATGGACTTTAGAGCAGAGCTTACTCACCTGCTTTCGGTAGACTGCTCTGGCATCCTGGAAGCCCTCTTTATAGCCCTTTGCATCGGCTTCCGCTGCTTTCTGCACTCTCTCCTGAATGCCCGCTTGGGCCCTCCAGAGGTTATCTTCCACTTAGGCTAAGTCAATTTTTAGTCAATTTGTCTCTGTCGGTGCCTTAACCAGCTTCCATCGTAGAAGTGTCTTATTAGCCCTAGAAACATCACTCACAGCCTCCGCCTTCAAAGCTCGGTCCTCCCATTTAAGAGTTTTTTGGCATAATGAGCGGAAATGCTCGTAGGAAACAAAAATGTCCAGATAAGTCTACAAAAGCAAAGTCAAGTTAGCAGATTTTATAGCAGGAAGCCTCTGGGTGAGAATTATAGTACCTTGACAAGACTGGTCTTTCAACCCAGCCAACATTGCCCCTAAATTGGCCAGCAAATTCACCACAGAGGAGGGAGTGCGCAATCCTTGGGTCAGCATTATCACTGTCCGACATCAAAATCCGTTCCTCCTCGGGACGATAGAAGGAAGGGGCCCACAACCCTGGTACGCCTGAGGCAACCAGTTACGAGACTTTAACCGGCCTTTGGCTGTATCCCACATCCATCGGCTTGTATTTACCAGGTGATAGCACTTCTACCTTCACCCTAGCAAGCTCCGTGGATAACTCTCTAGTCGAAGCCTGATCAGCTTCTAAAGGTCTCCATAGGGCTTCCCAGAGGTTAATACCATGGACCGCTTAGTATGGAAGACTCTCTTGTCAAAAATCTTGCAAACCCAGTCCCTCATCTCTAGCTACATCTGAACTCCTCCCACTCGGCAAAGATGGGGTGTGCGCATGACGTTTCCTTTTGCCCCTGGTCTTCTGGTCCTCAAGGAAACTCTGGATATCGACTGGTATTTGAGAAGTGATTCTTCCCTCGCAACTCAACATGCCAATGATCCGGCCCTTTGAATACTGCCCTCTCAACTCACGGGAGATCCGATAAACATCTGCAAGAAAGAACAAGTTACGCAGGGCAAAATCAAATTATCAAAAGCAACAACAAAGCATCGACCTGGGTTACTCGGACTTGTGGGAACAGGGTACTGGTCTTCAGAATTCAATTCAAAGTTATAATCACCATAAATTTAGACATATGTGTTCCCACTTCTCAGAATTTGACAATCTCAGAAAGACTTCTTCATGAGGTTTGCAGGCAGACAGGAAGTACCTTCTATATGCCCAGTTCCTTAAAAGCAAAAGCAGACCCAGAAGGTCTGCCATCATGAAGTCCACATCATCCCTCTGACATAGCGCTTGTATGCAGCCAATTATCCGGTAACAATTGACTTAAATCTAACTGGGGTTAAGCCTGAATGCATATAGGAAGGACTGAAGAAGCAACGGGAGAGAGATTCTTAGACTATCCTCAGTTATGGCCATGAGGGAAATAGTTATATGGTTGACCAAAAAAGACACATCTGACCCAACCATTTCGAGAGCAATAGTAGCCAGAATCTCATATCGCTGGCAGAATTCATTTATTCCCCTTTGTCCTCTGGAAAATAAACCAAGATAGGGGCACTGCCTATCTCCACAGGCGATCCTGCCGGATGGTCCGACTACATCACCAAGCAAGCATCCTCTCTGAGCATCGTGCATAAACCCAGCTAGACGAGAAGCGACTTCATCAGAAAATCTATCAATAATTTGAGCTCGTTGGTATGGTCAAAACTGTTCTAGATGGGTCCTCTCTGGCATCAGATCTCTCAGGAGAATGTCTGCATCAACGCTCATCTCCTCAAATAGAGAGTCACCATACCTGAGTATGAGCACTGGTCCGGACCCTGTGCTATTGCTTGTCGAACAATCAATGGTAATCATTTAATCCATCCCTTGAAGTTTGTCTGATGCTTGTAGATGAAGGATCAAAGATAGCGTTACAACACCGAGAGGGATAGAAAGGGGCTCTATGGAGACTGGATCTAGTTACAGCACCATATTTATAGGACTGAGCACAGTAATAGTTGTCTACCGCTCAGAGTGACAGGCGAATAATACTTTAGCATGGAATCCGAAGTGCAACTATCCAGACGAACATAACTTGACCCACCAATTGGAGGATGACATATGACAGGTCAATTCTGGCAATTACATCACAATAACTATTTCTATCATACAATAAATATTGTTGCAGCACGTGGGAAGCGCAGTACAACTCCAAAAAAAGGTAAACCTTCGTCACAATGGCCAAGCCTCCGGTCGACAAATGACCAGGCCTCCGGTCATGACATTATAACCTCTCATGAATCCTACGGACAGGACACAGTAAGCCTCACCAACAGGAAACGTCCAAAATTCTACATCAATATTTCCCAACAACTTGGAAAAATTGAGGGGCTATCATAGTGGCCGGACTCCAGTCTAGGAAGCCGAATACATCTTGTTGGACTGTCCATTCAATCTGGACCCCTCTATGGTAAACTTGAAGAGAAAACAAGGGTCGTTGGCCTCACGGACCTCTAGTACATTATCATCTGCATGACCGAAGGACAGACCCAATGGTTCATGTAGACCTTCGGCAACCAAAGCAGATCCTCTAGACATACGAAAGAGCTAAGCCATCCCGGCCATGTGGTCTCCTTCAAACCTTCATCATATTCAGTCTAGATGACAAGAAAGCCTTGCATGTCTACTCCTTGCTGGGGGGAAGCACAACTTCGCCCCGTCGGTCGGTCTTATGCCAGAGGGTCCACCATTGGTAGTGATAGGGAACGAAGTGCTCCATCCGGTCGCTCAGAGTTCAGCCATATGTGGGATGACCTAGACTTATGTTTGTTGTGGTCCAGTAGGCCCAACATATGCACCACTAAGGCTGACGTCATCCAGAGAGACCACCGACGCGCGCCACACACGTCTACCTTGGGCTCCAAGTCAGGTATTGCCTATAAATACCATACTTCGGGTATCATGGGGGATCCTTTTTCCCTCTCTATGACTTCCTATACTTTGATATCCTTTCTTTCATTCACACCGGGCATACATTAACTTAATTATCGGAGGCCCCATCCAGTCACTGCCGACCGGTGGGCACTGACCCTTGTTTTGTAGGAGCCAAGCAGGAGGATCCTTCTTTGCTTTGCAAGTTGGACTCCATTCCGCTCCCTCATTGTTGCCGATAGCCTGCCTATCGACGGGACATAGGTGGAGGCCATCTCCAATAGGAAACAGCCACCACATGTAGGTTGGACATAACACACACTAGTTAATTGCAACCATGTGCACTATTAGATATAGACCTTTATACTAGGTATAATGCTCTTTATTTTTTAGGTACCATGCCACAATCTTGAAGGTAACATGCATATGGATTGAATTCATACTTCTTTCCCATTTTGAAGAAGTGAGGTTTATATTAATAAAAAGTTTTATAACTATTTTGAGAAACTTGTAATAGTTTGTAGTTGATCTAAAGGTTTTCCATGGAACTTGTAATCTATTACTTGTTGGCTTTTATTTGGATATAATGTGAGGGTGCCTTTGTGTAACATCGTGAATTTTAAATTTTCCATAAATACATTTATTACTGCTAAAAATTTATTAATCAACTTAAGTAAGAGTTTTGAAATTATTAATTTATATTAGGAGAGACTATTTAGTAAATAATTATTGGTAGAATATTAGAATTTTTGAAATATGAATTAATTTTAAGTAATTATAAAAGGAATTAAGGATTATAAAATATATAAAACTAAAATTAAAATATGGACCATGAACTACCATAACTATGGTGTGGAGTATCACACTATAATGAATTCCAAAGTTATAATTACACAAACATAATCCTCCACCATTTTCCTCACTCCAAACCAAAAATAGAGAAAGAGAGAAGGAAGAGAGAAAGGGAGAAGACAAGGAGGGACAGAGAGATCAGAGAAGGAACCGAGACACCAGAGCTTCGAGACGATGCTGAAACAAAGGTAAGAACATTCCTCCTATCACCTTACTACCCTGGGATCAAAAGAAGAACAAGAAACCTCCATAGATTTTAGGTTTCACGTGGGTAGGATTTTAATTCATTTTATAGTTATATAAGTAAAATAGAGGTTTTAAAAGGCTATAGGATAGATAAAAACTTGATAAGAAAAGAATTTGGACACCAAATATGAGTTTTTCGAACTCAGCACTAAGAAAAACATCATCAGAATGGTTTTCTACACGACCGGCATGTCGGCTGACATAACGGTTATCCTACTGGCCCCTTATACTGGTGCAGTTACTAGTTAAGGCAAATTAAAGTGGAAAGTTAGGAAATAAAGGAAAAAGCTAAGAAATATCCTATTTTAGCCTAATTAGTGTTGAATATAATTGAAAGTTAAGAATTTAATTAAGGTTTAGCAAAGGATTTATAAATTATTATAAAATTTTATAAGTAAAGGATTAAGTAAGGGTTCTAAGGGTTTTATTAAAATCAATTAAGTTTCTTTATTTTGATTAACAAGATGTTCATTTCTATTCTTTAATTAAGGTGAGTGACAATTTACAGGTTTACAAGGATTTTGTGGAATGTTTCTAAAATCATCCCTGGTTTCCCTGGGATTATGTAATTTCATTTCATGTTTTAAGAATTTCTGTGGATATGAATATACTTTTGAACACAGTATGTGTTATCACTCTAATTACGGGACAACCCATTCAAGGGTGTATAATACGTTGCGATCTAGCTCTGCTCCAGGGGGTT
>NMUG010008931.1:0-11455 GCA_002855965.1 Monotropa hypopitys
AACCCAACTCAACATTTCGGATCCAGGATATCCTCTTCCCCAAAATCGCAGGAGCAAATTGAAGTTTCCAAATCGATGGTTGGGTTCTTTCCAAATTCAAATCGCAGAAGAGGGATACTCAAAGTTCACATCAGATCGTTCGCGGATCCAAATTTCCCTAAATCAAATCGCGATCTACAGATTTACACAGCAAGGGTTCTCGGTCAAATTGATTTACAAATCAATTAAAAATCATCAGAGTTTCCATATCGGGCAAATAGACTTCATATGCAGCGATCAGTTTCCAAAATCGACTTCAATCTGCAGAAAATCAATCGGTTCCAAATCGCAGCAAAGCATGGCACCAATTCGGCTTCCAAAATCGCAGTAGATTCCGAGATTCCTAAATCAAATTAGGGATTCAGCGAAGCTTTCCAAAATCAAGAGAGAGAGAATAAATCGCGGCAATCAAACTGGGTTTCCAAATCCCAGCAGCAAATAAATCGCAGGTCACGGGTTTTCTCAAAATCGCAATAGATCGCGGATGTGCGATTTCATTTTCGAATCACAGCTGGGCGGTTCAAAATCAGCAGAGTGTGTGCGAAGGAGATTGGTTTCCTATTCTGGGCGATTTGTGATCCTCGGCAAAGTCTGTGTTTCCAAATCTGGGTTTCCATCTTCGACTAAATTTCAAAATCGAATCCACCATCGCAGCAGAAGATTTGCGTATCGCTGTAAATTGCGCAACAGTTGTGGTGAGGGTATTTGTTTCCAAAAACTTTATTTTTGTACCATTGGTTTGTGGATGGGTTCGTGGGATATACATTGGCAGCAGTGTAGGGTACATTAACATTGAAGGAGGTAAGAAGTTTTTGAGGTGTTCTGAAATTTTACAGAGGATTAGAGGGTAGGAAGTGGTTCGAACAGAAGGGGCATATTGGCAGAAGAGAAGAGGGTTTTAGGTGTTAGTGTGAGATACTCAAAAGTTGAGATCGATTAAGAGTGTGGATGAAAGGAGAGAAGAGACAGAGGGTGAGAAGGGACTAAGTGGTGTGCATCAGACACACATTTGTGCTTCTGTTTTGAGGGTGATAAAAATCATAGTGGAAGGGATTTTGATACACATCAAATCCATGCACTTGCACAGATCAATTCATGCTCACTTTATGCGATACACGTGTTTGATAGTTCTGTTTGATATTTCTGGTTGAGAATACACACTGTATCACTTACACTGATAGATTCATGCACAAAATGAACAGTGAATGATACTGTATGTGTGTATACATTCACTGAGTTTGAGAATTGCAATATTTATCATTCTTTGCTTAAGTTGTATGTCTCGATTATGATTCAGCCTATCATCGATATTCGGTGTTTTGGGAGTTCATAAATCGAGAATACGAGATACCTCAGCGTATCCTTTTTGTTCAGACATTAAACCTCAGTTTTAATTGATTCTGAACAATCTGTGTTCCGCGGATCAAACTTTCTAGTTTAGATTCGCGGACCGTTGTTTCACGTGATATTCATTTTTGTATACGAGATTCATTGAAATTGTTTATAAATGAAATAAATCTTCATTGATTTTATTTAATCTGTTTCTGGTGTTTTGGATAATTTATGACTCTCTCTCATTACGCTTTAATTGAATTTGATATTTTTAGAAAAGTTTAAAAAGTCTATTCACCCCCCTCTAGACTTATTCGCCAATCCATTGCACGGTTTTTCAAGTATGATTATTATAAAAGAAATTGGCAAAAAGAAGTATTTTGGAAAGATAAATATATAATGAGTTGAAAATAGAATATTTTAAAACTAAAGAATAACTTCTGAAAATACAGTGATCCATAACTATTTTTAGCTCCTTTATATTATGTTTTTCTTATAAGTATTCACCAGCTTTTCCAAAAGTTGACCCTCCCTTTTCTCCCATCCAGGTATTGCTGAGATGGGATCAGTTTAGAGTCCACCAGTCCAGCAATTGTGAGGTGTTTTTCAGAGTATTAGGAGGTGCTGTTCCAGTCAGTTCAGGTTTTGCAATTTCATAGCTTTTATTACATTTCTTTCAGTTGTACAGTTTGTTACAGTTTGAGAGTTTGTTGGGCATTGTTTAGCCATGTTGTTAAAGTTTGTTTATATTCTATTTCAGCTGTGAGGTTTTGGGCTGTTGTTTGTAGCCCTTTTGTTTAGTTGTTTATAGTACATTTTGTATAGTGAGATTTTATTTCAGTTTGTAGTCTCCTATTTGTAGATAGTTCATAGTTCAGTAGTTTCAGTTTATTTTTAATTCTAGTTGCATTAGTACTATAAGATTAGTGTTGTTTAGTATGTTCCATCGTCGCGCGCCCATCCTTAGATGACTGTTATTACAGTTGTCGGGGATGTGGTGTGACACAGCCGGAGTCGCCAGTGAACCCTCCGATGATAAAGTGAGGCAATGATCTTAGAGAGAGAAAGTTAAATGGACAGAGCTTCGGGGTAGTAAAGATTGTCTACCTCTCTCTTACCCCATGACTTGCATTTATAGTGCATCGGCGCGTGGCCACTACGCGTTTTGGCGCGTGTGCTGTCGGACCAGGCTGCCTTGTGCAGAGCGTCTGACCAAATTTGTAGGCGCGTGGCAGACAACCTAGCTGCCCAACTGCATCGGGTCAAGAGAAAGTTGTCATGTCGGCCTGCGTGCACCAATATCGTGTGCGGGGATCCTGGGACACTGTTCTCGACGAGGATTCTACTGCAAACGAGGACCATGTGTGTCAGACCGAAATGCTGATGTTCCCAAGGCATTGCCGAAGCCCCAGGATCTTGGGCCGGCGGGAGCATCGTGGAACTCGACCGTCGGCCTGATCCCCGAGCTCTTGTTGGAGTTGGCCCTTTTATGATGGCGCCGGGCCGACGAAAGGCTGACTTGGTCAGTCGGGCATGTTGTTTTTTCTTCGGTCCCTACAATAGCCCCTCAACCTTTGCGTCGGTAGGCCGAGGTAAGGTTGATGGAAGGAGACCTCTTGTGCCAACGGATTGTTCGATCGGCTGGTGTGTAATAAAAGATATATTCTCCGTCGTGGCTCTGGATGCTGACAAGTAAGACAACATGTGTCCACATTGGATTGGGCGGTATGTCATCCAATTTGACGTTTAGCACGCGTCGACACCATTCCCGATAAAGCTGCCTGCGTGCATTAAAGGGAATGCCACACATCAGCGTGTGGTTGGCCGTCTTATCGGTTGATCTGACACTTGGCGCACGCCGACACGAGCCCCGAGAGACCAACCGTCATTTTGATTACAAGGGGGACATGTGGCTGCTTGTCGTTGGTCGGCGCTGTAACTGACGCGACGTTTCACACGAGTCGGCTCGACTCCTGATGCATTGGTCTACCGCTCGCTCTCTCCCCTCTCCTATAAATACCAGACTTCAGGGGGGAAGAAGGCTTTGCCCCCTTTGTTGCTCCCTAGAATTGCTGCTCGTGTCTCCAGCGACCCATCCATAAATCCATCATTTCTTGCATATCTCAGGCCCTTTCTTCTACAAACCATACAGGTGAGATTCGTTATGCCTTGTACTGATTTTCTACCGTTTTATTTCTTCATTTGAATCTGTTTTGGACGATTTCTGAATCAAAAAATTGTCCAGACTCATAGTGGCCTTGTGGTGGTGCACTGATTGCACCGCCGCATACCGGAGTGTCACTTCGTCCTCTCCTGCGATGTCTTATTGGTGTGGAATGTCCCTTGGGCTGGATGCCCAAGCGCCTCCTGTTTTCCAAGTTCTGCCGACGGATCCGATATTACCGACGAGACTGATGGGATTTCTTAATTCTTTCTCAGATGGCTCCCAAGCGCTCGAACAAATTTTGGATCCGCCTGGCTTCTGGCGCCGCGGTCAAAGTCTTCCGAGATGAATACTCTGTACCTACCGACGTGGAGATTTCCCTCGCCGCTCAAGACAAACTGGAGCCCGGTCCGGACCACATTCACATACCCATCTTGGCCGTGATAGAGGGAGGGGTCAGATTCCCCCTGCATCCCCTTCTATGCCGACTCTTCTGTGAGTTGGAGTTGACACTGTCGCAGGTGACGGTAAACACATTCCGGATCTTGATGGGATTGGCCAAGCTGATGAGAGGTTGAGTAAGCCTCTAACATTTGAGGACATCTTCAGCCAATATTGTGTCGGATACAACAAGACATCGGAGAAGTATTACTTGGGCCGACGACCCAAGCTCCAAAAAATCATTCTCGACTTGCCAGACTCCGATAAATACGCCAGTGATTACCTGGTGGTGTCCGAAAACTTTGAGCCAACGGACAATGAGTACCCTATCCCCCACGCCGTCGTTGCATTAGGTAAGGCGACCGGGTTTTAATTTAAAACTTCATTTTTGTCTCCTGCTGATGTATTTGCTTATACAGATTCTTCCAAAGTGACGTCGCTGAAGCTAGAGGATGATATGGACAGGGTCAAGAAGGCATTGGAGGTTTCGGTTGATAGGCGCTCGGCTCCGGCGCTTTTGGATTACATCCCTTTATACACCCACACCCTTGACGCTCGATCTCCCGGAGAAGGCTCTTCCACCGAGATATGTCAGTCAGCAGAAGCACCAGAAATGTCAAAATACGGACGCAAGCCCATTAACCTGGCCAAGAAAAAGAAGGGCCCTGCTATCGTGCTGAAGCCAATGAAACAGGTCTAGCCGAAGCCCCAGACGGTAGGGACAAAGCTGCCGGCGGGGCCCGTGGAACCCCAGACATCTTTTGCAGCGGTTGTGACGGAGGTGGAAGCTGCAGCCAAGGTGGCGCCGGCTGACAGAAAGAGGAAGGTTGTGGAGGATCCTGCTCCTGCTACTACTACTGAGCATGGAACTCCGACCGAGCCGTGGGTTCCTGACCTCGGTTTTGGTGATGTTTGGTCCACCTCCCACAATAGTGTGACAGAGTCAGCAGATGTGACATTGGCATTGATGCAGGCATTCTCCTTGCCGAAGGATGTTGTGGCCTTGCCGAACAGCGTGAGGGCCTGCTTCCGAAGCTTGGCTATGTACCAGGGTCAGGTATGGGTTGCTTTTTTGCTGCTTTTCTTTCGTGTTGCCAATGATTTATGGGATGATTCTCTTGATCTTTTCAGGTGATGACCCACATAGTTGGCTTGGAGGAGAGACTCTCATGCTACCTCCATTCTTATTCCATCAGCAGGAACAGCTATAACGATGCGATCACGAAGCTTACGTTGGATCATGAACATATAGCCGAGCTGGATGGTCATTTGAAGGAAGCCGGCTCTGTACTGGACGGGAGGGCTGAAGAGGTGGCTCAGCTGAAGGCCAATGATGAGAAGCTCCAGGCTGACAATGCACGTCTACTGGCCGAGATTGATACTATCAAGGCCCAACATGCCGCTGAGCTGAAGTCCACCAAAGACGCTCATACTGCCAAGCTCCTACAACTGGAGAGGATCAATTATGACCTGGGCTACGATGACGCCGAGCAGGTGTACCTGGGTCAGGTTGACAAGATTCGGGAGAGGGCTTTCAAGAAGGGCTGGATTCTTGCTCTCCGGTTTGCCGGGAACAAGGACGACCTGGCCGTTATGAACGCCATTCCGGAATCTACTTCACTCCTGACTCCTGGGTGCCTACCGGATGAGGTTGAAGAGGATGCCGTTGATTCTCAAGCCGACGCATAGCTTTTGTTTTTCTGCTTTTTGATATCGCTCATTGGCCGACATGTGACTTTGAGCTTTTTGGTGTAACTTTTTCCTTTTTACCGAACTGTGACTTTACTTTTGCTTCTGCGAAGTTCTATATAATTCCAAACTTTTGCTTCTCTTCCCTACTTAGGGGAGGGTGCTGACCCTTGGGATTCTTTCCTTAGTTCAGTTCCGTCGGTAATCCCACTGACAGGATGCTCAATTTTGAGGATAATTGGCAACCATATCAGCTCTCCAGTATTTCTACCGGATGCCTACCAAATTTCGGTTCTACCACTGACCCATCGGCAATACCACCGACGGGGTGCTCAATTTTGAGGATAATTGGCAACCGTAGACAACATTTATTCGAGCAAAAGAGAATTTTGATAAAGGCACTTCGGCCATTATTACAATTAGTGATAGTATATCCTCAGATTCGTGGCATTCCAGGGCCTAGGTATTGTCGTGTTGTCAATCCCCTCTAGCTTGTAAGCCCTTGTACCCACTTGGTCTGTGATCCTGTATGGCCCTTCCCAGTTAGGATCGAGCTTTCTGTCGGAGCTCTTCTTCTTGTTGCCGACAACTTTCCGGAGTACCAGGTCATCCTTCTTGAATGTTCTGGGTCGAACCGATCGATTGAAAGATTTGGCCATTCCTTGCTGATAAGCTGCTATCTGGATTCTGACTGAATCCCTTCTTTCCTCGGCTAGGTCCAGGTCCTTTTCAATAGCTGAACTGTTGGGCTCTTCGTTGAAGGATTGGATTCTGATGGTTGGAAGCCCGGTCTCTAGTGGAATGACGGCCTCCATGCCGAAGGCCAAGGAGAAAGGGGTCTGGTCGGTAGATCTTCTAGGTGTGGTTCGGTAGGCCCAGAACACACTGTGCAGCTCTTCGGCCCACCTTCCATTAGAAGCTTCCAATCTCTTTTTGATACCGTTACCGACCGTCTTGTTTGAAGCTTCGGCCTGTCCATTGCCCTGGGGGTAATGTGGCATTGAGTTGTAGAATTTGATTCTATTCTCAGCACAAAAATTGATGAACAAGTCTCCGACGAACTGAGTGCCATTGTCCGACACAAAAGCATAGGGTACGCCGAAGCGGGAGACTATGTTTCTCCAAGCGAATCTCTTCACGTCTTTGTCTTCGATTGTGACCAGTGGTTCGGCCTCGACCCATTTGGAAAAGTAGTCTGTGGCCATTATGAGAAATTTGAATCCCCCTGGGGCTGTCGGCAGTTTTCCTACAATGTCCAAGCCCCATTGGGCGAACGTCCAAGGGCTGGTCAGAGGGGTGAGCTCTTCGGCAGGCTGCCGGATGATTGGAGAGAACCTCTGGCACGGATCGCACTTCTTGACTAGCTGCTCGGCTTCTTCCATCATCTTCGGCCACCAGTAGCCTTGAGAGATTACGCGGTGGGCCAAAGATCTCCCCCCTGTATGGGCGCCACAGCTGTCGGAGTGGAGTTCGTGGAGAACCCCTTCGGTCAATGTAGGGTGCACACAGAGAAGATACGGCCCGGAGAATGACTTCTTATAGAGTTTGTTGTTCGAAGATAGCCAGTACCGAGCCGATTTGTGAATGATTTGATGAGCTGTCTTCTTGTATGTAGGCAGATCTCCATCCTTAAGATATGCAACGATTGGATCGATCCAACTCGGCCCCTGGTTGATGTAGAAACTATGTCCTTCCAATGGTGGCTCAATGCTTGGTCGGTTCAAACTCTGGATGCTAATTGTTCTATGCTCCCTTGCTTCTATTGCCGAAGCAACCCCTACTAGTGCGTCGGCGTGTGCGTTCTGCTCTCTGCCAATCTGTTGGATGTGGATGTCTGGAAATCCCAATATTATGTCCCTGCCTTTTTCCATGTATTTTCCCATTCGGTCGTCCCGACATTCATACTCACCGGTAACTTGGTTAACGACCAACTGGGAATCGCTGAAGACGGCCAGACTGTGAATTTTGAGTTCTTCGGCGGCGGCCAGTCCGGAAATTAGGGCTTCGTATTCTGCCTCATTGTTGGAGGCGCTGAAATTGAGTCGAAGGGCATGCTCATGAATGAGACCGTCGGGAGAGATGAGTACTACTCCAGCACCACTTCCCCGGCTATTTGAGGCTCCATCTACGAATAATTTCCATGAATCTGCCATGGCCCCCTTCTGTGCCTCTGATATGTTTCGACCATCGGCATACATCGTCTGAACGTTGGGGGATGTAGGGTCCGGTCTGGGAGAGTACTCTGCGATGAAGTCAGCAAGGATATGCCCCTTAATGGCAGTCCTCAGTTGATATTTGACGTCAAAGTTGGCTAACTCTACGGCCCACTTAGTTATCCTTCCTGACAAGTCGGCTCGATGAAGGAGCGCCCGTAGTGGGAACTCGGTCAGAACGATGATGGTGTGAGCCTGGAAGTAGTGCAAATGCAAGCTTCTCGAGAGGAAGGTACATTGTCTCGGCGCCAATTAGTGATTTGCTAGAAAAGTAGACTAGGAGTTGCTCCTGTCCCTCCTACCATACCAATGCCGAGCTGACTGTATGCGGCGTGATAGCCAAGTAGAGATAGAGTTCCTCGCCTTCCTTCAGCTTTGCCAGAAGTGGTGCCGATGAGAGATATGCTTTTAGGTTGCCCAGCGCCTACTTACATTCGTCGGTCCACTCAAAGTGTCAGCGGCTGTTTTTTCTGAGAACTTTGTAAAATGGTCGGCATTTGTCTGAGGACTGACTGATGAAACGATTGAGAGCCGTCACCATACCGGCCAACTTCTAGACTTCCTTCAAAGTCCTCGGATCTTCCAACCGTTGAATGGCCGATATCTGCAGTGGGTCGGCCTCAATGCCCCGACGTGTGACCAAATATCCGAGGAATTTGTTGGAGATGACGCCGAAGGCACACTTCGAGGCATTGAGTCGTAGCTGATGCTTCTTGAGGATGTTGAATACATGCTGGAGGTCCTTCAGATGGTGGTCCTCGACCTTGCTCTTTACCACCATGTCGTCAATGTAAGATTCTATCGTATCTCCCAGCTCGGCACTGAACATTTTCATTATCATCCGTTAGTAAGTCGCTCCGGCACTCTTGAGACCGAACGGCATTACCCCGGTAGCAGAATAGTCCACGAGGGGAGATAAAGGTTGTCTTCTCCTGATTCGGACCAAACATGGCTATCTGGTGGTAGCCCCGGTAGGCATCCATGAAACTCATTCTGGGATGCCCTGCCGTCGAGTCCACCAGTTGATCGATTCTCGACACAGGGAAACTATCTTTTGGGCAAGCATCATTGAGATTTGTGTATTCGACACAGACCCTCCACTTGCCACTCTTCTTTTTAACGACCACTGTATTTGCTAGCCAAGTGAAATAGTGAACCTTCCTGATGGCTTCTGCCTCTTTCAGGCGGTCAATCTCTTCGATGACGGCATCGGTATGAGATACAGCTGATCATCTGGGCTTCTGAACCACCGGCTTGTGGTCTGGCCATACGTTGAGGTGATGGCTAATGAAGGAGGGATCAACGCCCGACATCTCATATGGTGTCCAGGCGAATACCTCCAGGTTCTTCTTAAGTAGATCTACCATCTAAGTCCGCTCGGCGCCGGTCAGTGATGAACCGATAAGAAAGAAGCGTTTAGGATCATCGATGCTCAGAGGTACAGTCACAAGATCCTCCACTGATTTGTTGGAAGCACTTGTACCGACATCCTCAAGCATCGGCTGGTCCGGAACCTCCACCCAGTGAATCTATTTGGGGGTTACCTTTCCTTTGACGGCGGCGATGTAACATTGTTTGGATGCCGTTTGATCTCCTCAGAGCTCTTTCACTCTCTTGTTGCCGACGTATTTGATGACTTGGTGATAGGTTGAGGCTACCCCTTTGATGCTGTGGACCCAAGTTCGGCCCATGATGTCATTGTAGGGATATGAGACATCTACCACTACGAATTCTATGTTGGTGGTGATCGAGCCGACCAATACCGGGAGCACCAGCTTGCCAAGAGGCCAGATAGATGCTACATTGAATCCGACAAGAGGTACGCCGGTTGGCTCGAGGTCTGTTTCTTTAAATCCCAGCTTCTTAAAGAGGGGGTAATACATCATGTCGGCAGAACTTCCGAGATCTACCAAGATCCTCCAGACGTTGCATGGACCGATGCAGAGGGTCACGACCAAGGCGTCGTCGTGGGGGTGCTGCACCCTGTCGAAATCGCTGTCAGAGAAGGAGATGGAGTATTTGGAGCCCGTTCTGGGCTTCTTCGGCCCAGATTGGACGGTCATGACTTTTGCTACGGCCGTCTGTTTCAGTTCGGCACAAAGTCTGTCCTCTTGGTTGCGATCCACCATGTCATGGATCACATTGATTGTCCTGATTTCCTCCTTTGGCTCATCCTTTTCTACTTCGGCCACTGTTTTTGGTGTCGTCGATGTATTCCTTCAGATGGCCAGTAGTTACCATTTCCTCAAGGAAGTCCTTGAATGCTCAGCAGCTGGCTGTTAGATGTCCCTTTTCTATGTGATAGGAGCATCTGAATCTGTCGTTGTACTTTCTAGGGGCTCCCATCCTATGCCCTGGCCATCGAAACCAGAGCTCCTTCTCAATCTTCTGGATTAGGATATAGAGTGGCTCCTTGAATACCGTTGTGTGAGCGATAAATTCATAAGGCTTTGGAGTTCGTCGGTCTCCCATCTGCACGGTATTTGCTTCCCTTCGCCTGGCCGGAGTGACGTTATTCTGGCTGCTGGAGCGAGCTTCTGATTTGCTCCTTTCTTCTTTTGGCTCTTCCAGCTTGGCGTGCAGCTCAATCCTGGCCATGAGCTCATTCATGGTGGCAGGAGGGAACAACATGAGGTCCTCAAATTCTCGACTCGTGTAATCCAGGATGAGCTTGAAGGAAGTAACGACAATTTTTTGGTCACACTCTTCAATTTCGCTATAGAGATCCCAATACCGGGCTGCGTACCGATGCATGGATTCATACCTTGCTCGTCTGAGGCCGAGTAGGGAGTCCACCTCTTTCTTCGGCTTCGAGCTGGTAACAAAAGCGGGCTAAGAAGACTGAAGAGAGATCCCTCCAGGAGGCAATGGATCACTTCGGTAGCCGGTCGAACCAAAGAAGTCCGACATCCCCAAGACTGGAGGGGAACATTTTGCACATTAACGCATCATTGTTGGAGTAGAGAGACATCATCTGTCGGTAGTGGACGAGATGAGTGTAGGAGTCAGTTTGTGGGTCGTACTTATTCAACTTGGGGGCTGAGAAGCCGACAGGAGGCCTTGCTGCCTCAATATTAGGAGTGAATGGTGAGCACACCAATCTTTTATGTCGGTCATCCTCCTGCCGACGTAACCGTTGCGTCACTTCTTGCTCCGAGCAGGAGAACCGATCATCATGATGGTTGCCATGATGGTCATGGCATCGGTACTCCCTCGACGGCGATCTTCTGGGCAGGACTACTGGGTTCGGTCCCAATCTGTCGTGGACTGACCTCTGCCGGCTCTCCTCAAGAGGATAGTTTCTTTGTTGGTTAGGCGCCGGGCGGCGTCTACGGCCCCCGTTTCCACCTTTCCGACCGGAAGACACCTCTTCCCTAATGTCGAGGCGTTCGTGCACTGATGTCCTTTCGTTGTAGAACCTGCTTCTCTTGGAAGAGGGAGTTCGGTAGCTCCGATCCTTTGGGCCGGAAGTGCTATCCTCTGGGACGGCCCTGGGTTCGGCGGCCTCCCTTAGGTGGACCAATTCCAGCCGAAGGGAATCGATCTGATCATCTCTCTTCTCTAGGTCCACCCGGAG
>NMUG010008932.1:0-11456 GCA_002855965.1 Monotropa hypopitys
TCATGGGGAGGCGAGAGTCACGGATTTGAAAATTTAATATGGAAAGAAGCAGAACAATTATGGATTTCCAAATAAGAAGGGGAAAGGGAGTGACAAATCAAGTGATAGAGGTCAGATAGTGGTTAAGAAATCTAAGGTAGCTTGTTGTTTCAAATACAGATCAATAGATCATATGGTTCAAAATTGCAACAAGAGGAATGCAGTTGTAAATGGACCTAAATGTTTAAGTGTCGGAAGTTCGGGCATATGGCATCCCATTGTTCGGGGTTTGAAGTATCGAATATTCCATCGAGGAGTGGTTTCCTTAGTAGTGGGAATAGAGGTTTGGAGAAACCTATTACTTTTGGCCCGACTCGTGTGAGTACATATCGGGTCCCTCAGTTTGCATCTGGAGGCACATCAAGTATATCTATTATTCTGAATTTGATTTATGTACAATACCAATTGGGGGAATATGTCATGCTTTTGGGTAAATGTTTTGGTAAGAGGGAGTAATAAGAGGTGAAAAGGAATCTAGAATTAGAAGACCAGTTGTCACCTATCATGATGGAAATTCTTGGGATAAAATGGTTATTGAGGTCATTCTCTTGTGGTGTGTAAGACGGACGTGAGAAATGAATGTAAGAGAGGTTGCGTTGCATGGTGCATGTTGGATTTTGGGTTATCCATGAGGCATTGTCTTGGTTAAACAAAATTATGGTTTGAGCTAGTAGAGTGTAAGGGTATAATAGAGTATTGTGTCATTTTGAAGTCATGTAAAGAAGGAAATTCTTGAGTGGTAGGTAAGGAATGTTTATTGGTGCATGGACCTGTTTGGGCTACATAAACAAAATGTATGTGTTTGGTTGTAAAAAATGTTTTCTTGAGATAATTAGCAAGGATGTGTGTTATTAGGAAGCGAAATCGTCTAAAGAGGTAAAATTGTGACGTCATTTCATATTGTTGGTGCATGGACCTGCTTGGGCTAAGTTATAAAAGGGATTATCGAGAGATTGTAAACTCCTCTTGAATTTTATGTGGGTTCTTTAGAGGTATCGGTGTGGAGAAAACGTATTGCAAAAATATTGAAAGTATTATGAACATGAGGATGAGTGAGTGAGTGATAGTTGCGTGATCACATGATTAAAGTATCTATGGGTGGCTAAGAGTGGATCTCTAAGCATTGAGTTATCTATGAGGTGATGTAAGAGGATGGATGAAAAGAAGAAAAAAAATTATCGAGTTAGATGTATTTGGTGTGAATTGTAATTGGACTAGTAGAGTCGATTAGGATTGTGAAGTTGTATGAGCGAGAGGATAGTATTGAGACTAGAGTTGGGTTCATCTTTAATTATGAGTTCAGATGTGTGGTGACTATATTTACACTAGTGAAAAGCATGGGAAATGATTGAGGTGAGAGTTAATAAAAATGTCAAGTATTCTAGTTTCAATTAGAAAGAATAATGTGAAAAATTCGAAGAAATATTCGATGGTTCCTTTATATAGAATGAGTCAAATTATGTTATCATTAGTAATGTTAAATTTTGAAGAGTATGGTGGCTTGGCGAAGTATGATTAGGCAGGTTGATCTGACGGTTGATAATAAATGAGATGGAAGTAGGGGCAAGTTTATTTAGTCACGTTCTCTAAACCTTAGTTCTTAAAGGACATGTCGAAATAAACAATTTACTTGACCAATGAGATACACCTTTAGGTGTCGACTTGTGTTTGAGGGATCATGTAGAGAAGGTGTTACCTATGTATAAAAACTCTTAATAAATGAAATAAATCAGAATATGCATAGTGAATGCGTGACGTGACCTTGCTTGAATCTATTTGTTTCTTGTATTAGTATTATAGTGGACTACATCTTTGTGTATTCATATATTTAATGCAAGACTTTCGTTACATGTAATATGATTGGCAAAGATGTGACATTCATTGTGAAGGTAACCTTTTTGGGGCAAGTCCGGTGTAAGGACTAGTGATGCATGTGTGTGAAATACATGTGCGCGTGCTAATTATAGTGAAGATCATGATAAGAATAATTGTCTTCCATGAACAAGTTTCTCAAATTAATACTAATTGAAATTATGCTAAGTTAGATATGTTTTCATAAACGAAATTATGCGACTGTTAAATGAAAATAGAATAACGTATGGAATACGATTGGCAATGTGTGAACATCATTCATGATAATGTCGGTTTTGCATATTACCATATTAATTGTATTACGATGATAAAGTAATAGTAAATGGCCTTATGAGATCTTTCCTTATAAGGCATCGATGTCGTTTACTTAAGGAGTTGTGTTTTAGTTGAACCTAATGTTGTAATGGGATTTTGAGGCATTATCTTCGAATGTATGGAGTTGTGGGATTTAAGTTACCCTATATTTTTGGGAGATGAGAGAAATTGTGCAATGTGTCATTCCGGTTATCAATGGAGAATAGTGAAGGAAGGTAAGTCTTATTATGTTATAACTATCGTGGGTAGTTGGAGCGATGGTACTTTAGAGGTGTTGGGAGAGAAATTTTAGAAAGTTTGTATTTGGTGAGGTTACGAGCAAATTGTAAATAGTGTTGAGTTCCAAACTCTATAATTTGAGTTGTTGTTGGAGCAATAGAGGAGGAAGATATTGAGAACTTTAAGGGGTGAGTTTCATCGTTGTCAATGAATGCGAGATTTGGGTGAAGTGAATAATAGTAACTCGTTAAGGCGAGATTAGTATGCGTTTTTTGCGGTGAGTTACTATTATTCACTTCGCCCAAATCTCGCATTCATAGACAACGATGAAACTCACACCTTAAAGTTCTCAATATCTTCCTCCTCTATTGCTCCCACAACAACTCAAATTATAGAGTTTGGAAATCAACACTATTTACAATTTGCTCGTAACCTCACTAAATATAAACTTTATAAAATTTCTCTCCCAGCAACTCCAAAGGACTATCGCTCCAACTACGCACGATAATTATAACATAATAAGACATATTTTCCTTCACTATTCACCCTTGATAACCGGAATGACACATTGCACAATTACTCTCATGTCTACCCAAGGCCGAATTCAGCTCCCCCAAAAATATTGGATAACTTAAATCCCACAACTCCATACATTCGAAGATAAGGCCTCAAAATCCCATTACAACATTACGTTTAACTAAAACACAACTCCTTAAGTAAATGGCATCGCTGCTTTATAAGGAAAAATCGCATAAGATCATTTACTCTTACTTTATCATAGCAATACAATTAATATGCTAATATACAAACCCGACATTATCATAAATGATGGCCACATATTGCCCATCACATCCCATACGTTATTTTATTGTCATTTAACGGTCCCATAATTTCGTTCATGAAAATACATCTAACTTAACATAATTTCAATTAGTATTAATTTGAAGAACTTGTTCATGTAAGACAACCATTCTTATCATGATCTTCATTATAATTAGCACGCACTCGTGCATTTCACACATGTATTACTAGTCCTTACATCGGACTTTCCCCAAAAATGTCACCTTTAACATTTTCACAATGAATGTCACATCTTTGCCGATCATATTACATGTAACGAAGGTCCTGCATTAAACATATAAATACACAATGATGGAGTCCACTATACTACTAATACAAGAATCAAATAGATTCAAGGAAGGTCACGCCACGCTTTTACTGCGCATATTCTGATTTATTTCATTTATTAACAGTTTTCACACATAGGTAACACCTTCTGTACATGATCTCTCAATAGGGAGAAGTATATTAGCTCAGCGGAGCTTCCCTGATCGATGAGGATCCGTCGAACGTTGTCTGGACCGACACAAAGAGTAACCACGAGGGCGTAGTTGTGTAGAAGCTGGACCCGGTCAAGGTCCTTTGCTATGAACGTGATGGACCAACCTGACCATTCGGAAGAGTACTTTCGTTTTGGAGCAAATCCGACCGTGAGCACTTATTTTGTGACGGAGGCCTGGTCGATCTCTATGCGAAGACGAGTGGCAGCCTCTTTGTTGAGGGGGTCGTGGATAACATTGATCATTAGAACGGTCTCCTCATGTTGGTTGTTGTGTCCAACGGTTGGGCCAACTCCTCAATCTTCTGGTGGTCGATCCATCTACCAGATGTCCCTACTGCACTAGTTACTCAAGGTACGACTTGAAGGGTCTGCACCCGGTCGTAAAGTGTCCTTGCTCCTTGTGGTACGTGTAGTGGATTCTTTTGTCATTTGTCTTGTCGACCGTTCCTATTTTATTGTCTGGCCACGCAAATAAGAGCTGAATCTCAATGTGCTTCAAGACCAAGTATATAGGCTCCTTGAATACCGTGGTCTCGGCACTGAATTCGTGGGTTTTTGGACCCTTCCGGTGGCCAGCTTTGACGACATTGACTTGCCTACGGCTGTTGGATGACTGAGGTGCTTGGAAATGCTGCTCCGGACGCTGGGTCGTCCGTTCAGCAAGAAGATCCTCCAGTTGACAGAATTTCTCCACCCGGAGCATGAGGTCTTCCATGTCCTCCAGAGGGTGGAGTGTGAGGTTGACAAAAATCCAGTTGCTGCTTTACAGGACAATCTTCAAAGAAGAAGAAGACCACTGTTTGGTCACAACCCTAGATCTCATTCAAGAGTTCCCAATACATTTCTGCATATTGTGGGAGGCTTTCTTCTGGACGCTTCTTGAGGCTGATAAGAGCACCAACCTCCTTCGTCTGCTTGTTGCTAGTGACGAATCGAGTCATAAAGGCTCATTCAAGGTCCCGGTAGCAAGTGATGCTACGTGAAGAGAGTTTGTTGAACCAGAGGGAACTGAGAGTGCCAAGGCTTGTTGGAAATACCTTGTATATGATGGCATCGACAGTGGTGTAGAGTGAGATGATCTGTCGGAAGAGGATGAGGTGAGTGTATGCATCCGTCATTGGATCGTACTTCGTGAACTTTGGCAGATTGAAACCTGTGGGAAGGGTCGCCAGTTCAATCTCTGAAATGAATGGAGAGAGACTGAGCTGTCAAAGCCTTGTGTCGACGAATGCCTTTTGTTGGACCGCTCTCTTGTCCGGACTGGGAACTGCCAGTCTTCTGCGATAGTTCAGATGATCTCTGAGATCCAACTCTTTTCTGGAGGGAGGGGAGTCGTGGTCCCTGCGATGCCTCCTTTTTGGCCACGATCATCTGCTCCGTGATGCCAGTCGGAGCGCTTGGGGTCCTTTTCCCGATGGGGCCTGTATTCTATGCCAAAAGCTCCTCTCATTCGAGCCTATGGTGTGACGGCTTCAGTAAGTACGATGTCTCCTTCTTCAAGAAGATGGAGAGTTTCACGGGATCTTCCGGACGCCTTCTGATATGCTCAGAGTCCGTTTGTAGGGCATCTTCGGAGGGAGCGGGAGGGTAGTGTATGGAATTGGTAGTGAATCTCGCCAGCTCGTCCTTCAAAAATGCGATCTCTGAATCCTTCTGACGGAGCTGATCTCCGGACGATTGGGAGAAGGACCCCAACAAATCCAACAATGGGTCCTGAGCAATAGAAATCGTTGGTAAGGTGGTAGGAGGTAGATGAACATGCTGACCGGCTTGAGTGTTTTCACCACTCATCGTTGAGGAGAGTAGCACTAAGGACGAAGAGAGGTGTGGACTAAGGTCACCGAAGTCTGAGAACAATGTTCCCAGGGGAGTCGCCAAATATGGTGACTGTAATCCGGTCGCTTCTTCGGGTCAGCTATGCTTTGTTCGGAGGATGGGAAAGTGTGGCCTTTGGATGGTCAGAGGGGTTGCCTATAAGAGAAAAAGAATTCCTCACACTTGGCTTCTGCAAAACAAGAGTTAGAGCCCACCGGTCGATAGTGACCGAGAGGGGCCTCCGATAGCTAAGTCAATAAGGATGGAAGAGAAACTAGTAGAGAAATCGGTAAATAGGAGTCGGAGAGAGCTCGAGGAAGATTCCCATGAATAGTACCTCAATGGGGTATTTATAGTTTCTAACCTAACTTGGTGCCAAAAAACAAGCATGTGATGCACACGAGACATTCTCGATGCTAACGTAAGCCCTAAAGATGTTATTGGGATGTCGAGCGATACCTGAGCCACATCAGCACGTATATGGGCGAATCCCCAGTGCGCCACTATGCCGGAGGTCATCGTTCCCTGTCGATGTCGATGGTGGACCCCTCCTGCATAAGACCGACCGACGGTGGAACTTGTGCTTCCTCCCAGCGGGGAGTAGTCACGTAGGGCTTCATTGTCGTCCGGCTTAGATATAACGAAGCTTGAAGGAGACAGCATGGTCGGGCCGGCTTGGTTAGTTCAGATGTCTAGAAAGTCTGCTTTGATTGTCGAAGGTCCGTATGATGAACTGTCAGTTCCGTCCTTCGGGCGTAGATGAAATGTATTCCGGAGGTCCGTGAGGCCGACGACCCTCGCTTGTTCTGTGAGATGTTTGAATGGGGTCCGGATCAGCCGGGTGGGCCGGCAGGGTAGACCCGGTCCGCTCTAGTTGAGGTCCGGTTACCACAATAGCTCCTCAATTTTTTCAAACTTATTGAGAAAGATTGATCATACGATGTCGTACGTCCTCTGCTTTCCCCGTGCTTGTTTGTGCCGAATGACCGGAAGCTTGTTTGTCGGAGGGAAGAACAAGGATGTATGGCATTCGAGGGACGCGCGGTGATTGGCGCGTCCGTTGGCGGTAATGATTGCTCTGTAACTGTCACTTTTGGGGTGGACATGTGTCATCTCTTGATTGGCGGAGGGAGTCGGTACGAATGGAAGCGACGTTTGATGGTCGTCCCTCGAGATCAGCGCATGTCGCTGATTGGACCGCGTTGCCGCCAAGGGGATCGTGTGTGGCAGCTGTACAACCTCTCTTCTCTCAGTATAAATAACAAGAGGGGTGAGGAGTCTCATACTTGCTTTCTGATTTTGGTCTCCAACATCTAGCCTCCGCAGAGCCCCTGCAATCCTCCATCAAGTAGTTGATTTTCCCAGTCTTCCAGTCTTCGGCTACTTCAAGAAATCTTCAGGTATCATATCTGGACCCTTGTAACTTGAATTCTTTCTTTAATTTCCTTTAATCGATCTCTTGTCGGATCGGTGGGAGGTCTGTCTTGTCTATCCACATGTCTGTCGGACAGTTGCCTCTCGCCGGTGCGACGTGAGTCCCTAATTTTGGACATGTATCGCCCTCTAACTTAAATTCCTGGTTGTGTCCAGCAGGACGCGAGTGTATGATGACGGACTCCAACAGCGTACGATCAGGCTCCGGATCGGAGTGTAGTTCAGGCTCGGATTAGTCGTACTCTGTCACTCGACCCTGTCAGTATCGTGGTCCTGGTCGTTGACGTTGAAGTGGAAGAAGCTGAGGAGCAGGTCGGGCCATCCGGTAGACCGGCTGGTTCTGACCGCCCCTGCCCGTACCTATCAGATGTTGACGGCGAAACCCAGTTGGGGGATTCCTTCAGATCCAAATACGACATCCCGTCGGACGTCGTCGTCGTCTTGCTGGGTGATACTAAGAAAGAGGCTACCTTCTCATCCAATCGTGTAACCTTCCCCTTGTAGATGACTTTGTCCGAGACCTTCTCCGTGCTTATGGGTTAACCCATTTCCAACTGTCAGTCAACTCGTATAGAATAGTGGGTGCATCTGAGAGTTGTGCCGGATCAACGGCTTCGACTTTACCCCATTTGATCTCTTTTCCCTTTTTACACTTTTCCATAATAAACAATCCAGACGCTATTTTTTAGCATTCGGGTCGGCGTTGGCGATCTCTTCTCTCGGCTGTCGGACTTAGAGAAGTGGGCTAATAGTTAAATAATAGTATCTGGCACCTACAATAATCCAGCTGATGACTCCATCCCTTTGCCGACTGAAAAAGGTTCACTTGGTAAGATTCTCTGTTTTCACTTATCTTTGCTGACTTTGACCCTGACAGCTTTTATTGATACTTTCCTTTTGTTATGCAGCTCTTTCCAAAGTAACCCTCTGATTGAAGAAGGGAGCCTCGGCAGAGAACGTTAAGGCATTCCTAGCTATTCCGGAGCGCGACGCGACAAAGCTACTTGGATATAGGCCAACATACTTTTCCTTTTTGGAGGATATGAGAAAGAGAAAGAGAGACGAAGGGATGCCGAACACGAAACTATCGAAATGCCCAGGCCTGGATTTGATCTTGTTAGTCTTCGAAGAAACCTGTAGACGGAGGAGGAGGTTCCTCCTACGTACACCGTTGATCCTCCGGTGAAGGAACCGGCCCCTGCTGCTGTAGCGGTCGTAAAGAAGAAGAGGAAGAGCTGGGACGATGCTCACAGCGGGGCGTCCGACGCCCGCAGACATGGGAAAAAGGATAGCGCCCGACGACTGCCTAAAGAACCGACACCGAGGGCGTCGGAGAGGAGGTTCGGGCATGGTCGCCATCGCTGGAGCTGGTGGATGGGCAGGGTGTCCTGGAGACTAATGATGTTGCCGCCAAAGCTAAACTTGCTCTTCCCTTCCTCCAACTGTTGTAGTCACCAGGCAACGTTTCACTCTTACCCCCAACTTTTGCTAGTCAGGAGTGGACTTCGATTTATCGGCCCTTGTTCATGTGCGTCTTCGTTCCTGCTTTTCCCGGACCCATTCAGTTGCGTTTTTCTTGCTAATAATTTCTTTTATCTTTCAGGCGGACGTCAGATTTACCATCTGCCATAGCCTCTTTCTGAAATCGATGGTGGAGCGTGCATAGCTGAAGGATAAGGCTACCGAACAAGGCCTCTAGATCACCGGTCTAGAGTATGCCCTGGAGCAGCAAAAGAAGGCCTTCTCCATCTTGGATGAGGATCTGGAGGATGAGAGGGCAATTGGCCAGAAGTGGCAGGATGACGAGAGTGCGGCCGGGCAGGAGCGACTAGAGGCGGTCGTTAAAGAGGCCGACCATAAGGGGTACGGAGAGGGGTTCAAGGATGTCGGAGAGGGGTATAAGGCCAAGGTAAACGAAATTGTGGCGGAGCAGCACGAGCTTAGCTACAGGCCCGGATACCTGGAGGGCTACAGGGTAGGGTATGAGCGTGCAATGAACGTCGCTCAGCTTGACAGAACCCATCCAGTCTAGGTATACTCTGAGGATCTGGTCGTCCCTCTCCCTCCTGTAGCGAGCACCCGATCAGCCATGGGTGCATCCGGAAGCAAGACTACGGCTGCTTAGTGATGTCTTTCTCCGCTTCTAATTTTTGTTGTCTTTATCTTTGTAGCTCCGGACTGCTTCTGTTTAATGAAAAATATTTTGTTGTCGGTCCTGTCTTGTGTCTTTTCATATCTACTTTGTGTTATTCGCTTCACAAAATCTGCAAATCAGGATGCTGCATTGGCGGTTTCCCGTCGAAGGCCTGGTAGATGCCTACCGGAGGCATAAACTGGAAGTTGTTTCCTTGTCCGTAGGTCGTGGCAAAGAATTGTCGGATGCTTGGACATGGAATGGACTTCATGAGTGTGTTAGGTTGGGACCAACAAAAGTCTGGCGGATGACCGTCGGAGGCTTGGTCATTGAAAGTATGTCTAGGTCAACAGAAGTCGTGACAGACGACTGCTGGAGGCTTGGCCGAAGAGTGAACCCATGAGGGTATTATTATGTCAGAGCCTATAGAAGATCCTTGACAAGAGGCCATGATAGGCGACTGCCGGAGGCACAATCAAGGAGTGAATCCGTGAGGCTATTATGTCGGGACCGAGAGAAGCCTGACAAATGATTGCCGAAGGTTCGATCATTGAGACGAAAGATCCTTGACCGAAGGCCGTGACAGGCGACTGCTAGAGGGACGATCAAGGAGTAAACCCGTGAGAGTATTATGTCACGACCGACAAAAGCTTGACAGATGACTGCCGGAGACTCGGCCATTGTGACGAAAGATATTTGACCGGAGGCATGCCGAAGACACGATCAAGAAATGAACTCATGAGGGTATTATGTCAGGACCGACAAAAGTCTGACAGATGACTCTCGGAGGCTCGGCCATTGTGAAGAAAGATTTTTCCTCAACATACAGAAGCCTGACAGATAACTGTCGAAGGCTTGGCCGAGGAGCAATCCCAAAAGGGTATGATCTCGCGTGATTGTTCGAAGCGTGAGTCATTTGTAGGAATAATGTTGTCAGACCAAAGGGAAATTGTGATTTTGTACAATGTTTTTTGATCTGGTACAAAAATCAATGGTAGTATTTCTTTAGGTTGAGGGCATTCCATGGCTTGCCGATTGGTGTTCCGTCCATGGCTTGCCGATTGGTGTTCCATCCATGGCTTACGTGTTGTATATTATATGCTTCAGTTATATCATGATGATTGTTTCAATAGGACTTTGTTATGGATTTCTCTATGAACGATGTTTCGGGTGACCTGGATATCATAAACGTAGATGAGGCTAAGCAGTCTTACAATTTGGATGAGTTTGTTGGTTGTTCAAGATGGAAGGAACACATTCATGAAATTGAAGCAAGGAACGATGTCAGTGAAGTTTCTAGAGATATCTCAAAATGCTTTAGGGGAAGTTGATTCGGATATTAAGAAGTGTTTACAATTTCGTAGAGGTTTGAAGCTTAGTATATCAGAGATGTCGGATTTTTTTTGAGAAAAATTATGATGATTTGGTATGTATAGCTATGGAAGTGGAAAATGCTGAGAAAATATTATGTCATATCGAAGAAAAAGAAAAGATTAGTAAATTAGAAGAGAATCAAAGAGGAGGTTCTGAACATCATGGGGAGGCGAGAGTCATGGATTTGAAAATGTAATATGCAAAGAAGCAGAGCAATTATAGATTTCCAAATAAGAAGGGGAAAGGGAGTGAGGAATCAAGTGATAGAGGTCAGATAGTGGTTAAGAAATCTAAGGTAGCTCGTTGTTTCAAATGCAGATCAATAGATCATATGGTTCAAAATTGCGACAAGAGGAATGCAGTTGTAAAGGGACCTAAATGTTGTGTCGGAAGTTCGGGCATATGGCATCCCATTGTTCGGGGTTTGAAGTAACAAATATTCCATCGAGGAGTGGTTTCCTTAGTAGTGGGAATAGAGGTTTGGAGAAACTTACTACTTTTGGCCCGACTCGTGTGAGTACATATCAGGCACCTCAGTTTGCATCTGGAGGCACATCAAGTATATCTATTATTCTGAATTTGATTTATGTACAATACCAATTGGGGGAATATGTCATGTTTTTGGGTAAATGTTTTGGTAAGAGGGAGTAATAAGAGGTGAAAAGGAATCTAGAATTAGAAGACCAGTTGTCACCTATCATGATGGAAATTCTTGGGATAAAATGGTTATTGAGGTCATTCTCTTGTGGTGTGTAAGACGGACGTGAGAGAAATGAATGTAAGGGAGGTTGTGTTGCATGGTGCATGTTGGATTTTGGGTTATCCATGAGGCATTGTCTTGGTTAAACAAAATTATGGTTTGAGCTAGTAGAGTGTAAGGGTATAATAGAGTATTGTGTCATTTTGAAGTCG
>NMUG010008933.1:0-11453 GCA_002855965.1 Monotropa hypopitys
AAACTTTAAAATAAATTCCATTAACAATTAAAATTTAATTCTTTTACGCACATATATTTTTTCATAATCGATTCTTTTCATTAAATTTTTAATTCAGTTCATTTGACAATTAATTGCCCAGATAATTATTTTAATCATCATAGAAATTTTAATTGCTCTTAATAAATTTTAATTAATGCAATTGATGCATAAAATGAGATGCAGGTCTCACAACAATGGCCCCTAGGTCTCGCTACTTTAGATGCACAACAGGAGTGGACAGAGCTCACAGCACCCAAAACACTGTCGTTCCACTCAACGGATAAGGCCTACTGCCATTTCTAAAGAGGCACCACATTAAATGACAATTAATGTTCCTGGGCCCACACACTCCCTTTGAGGCAGATGTGACCATTGGAAACGACACTCTACACATGTCTAGCGCTTTAATTAAAGCACAAGGAGGGGTTTAAATCTCCACATTGTCTTTTTCTCGAAACATTTTATGATCTTCACCACTGCAAACCCTAGCTTTTTGTCTTTCTTTTCTCTCTCTTCTCCTTCCTTCCGAGTAAGTTTATTTCTGCCTCCATCACTGTGGCAATGAGCTTCTTTCGGTCTTTGGTTAACACTCCGGAAAATCTTGAGGCCTTCCGAGAGGAGTATAGGATACTAGACGATGTTGTCATCAGCCTTGCTCCTCCCTATTACAACAGGAGTAGGGCCGATAGTAACACTCTGCATATCCCCTTAATCTAAATCATGAAGGCTGGGGTGCGATTCCCTTTGCACCCTCTTCTTCGTCACTTCTTGTGGTACCTTAACCTGAGTCTGATGGAAGTGGCGACCAACACAGTCCGGGCTATGATGGGCGTCGCTCCTTGAACCTGATAATCGGGTCGAGGATCGGCATCTAAGAGATCCTGTACCATTCTCCATCAACCCCACCCGGGGTAGTATATAGTACCTGAAAGTTCGAGTGGATAGGGGTAAATTGGTCGAGTAGCTCCCTGACTCCACTAGAGGGGACGATGATGATTTCTTGATCATGACTGAAAACTAGGAGTTCATCCCCAGCTCGAGAAGGGAGAATCTGATCCCTCGAAGAGACAGAACCCCTCGTCAGTATTTCTCCTTTCCCTTTCCTTATAATCTTTTTGTTGATTCCATGCTTTGACTAATTCTCACCTTTTGTTGCCTCGTTACTACAGACGCTATCGTAAATCGAAACACTCTTCATAATAAGTTCTACAAAAAGAGAGAGGTCAAAAAGGCAGTCAACTAAGTAATCCCTGTCGGAAAGTTGATTGATAGGTCTGTCGAGAACCTCTTGGGCTACGTGCCGCACTACCGGGGGTGCCGTGGTATGCAACGTCCTACTGTTGACCTTGACGTTGCTCCTGCCATACTAGCTGTTCCTACGGGCGTCCCCTCCGAGGATCAAGGGGTCGCTATTGCTGAAACTCTCGTGATTAACCTCGAGGAGGAAGACGTTCTCGAAGAGGTTGAACGGTAAGAATCTCTTATAGATCCCGATGTTGCTGGGCCATTATCTAGGGTGCAAATTTTATGATTTTCTTTTCCCGATATCTTAAACACAACCTTGTTATGAAAGCAATCTAAGGTCGCATAGTGTGTAGATAGAAAATACATCGCCAAGATTACATTAAAATCAGCCATAATCAATGGCACCAAATCTACTAATAAAGTTTCTCCATTAATTTTAAACTCACATGTCCCAATAGGTGTTGCTATTGCCAAAACACATTGAAGAGATATAGGGATTTTACCCAAACATTTACCATAAACTATAGAAATAAAGGAGTGTGTTGACCCTAGATCAAGGAGTATACGTGCAAGATGCCCAGATACATAAAACACACCCGTAGCTACATCAAGAGAGGCCTGAGCCCCTTGCTGTATGATAGAAAATACTCTCCTGGGTGCTGCAGGAGCTTTTTTGCCTTTATGTCACTCCCCGGTCACACTACTCACTAAAGAGGTAGTTGCAGCTTTTGGTCGGGTACAATATGGTGCTATGTGCCCCAGCTCCCTGTAGTTAAAACATTTAGGACCCTTGGATATCCCACTCTTTTCCGGACAATCTCGAGTAAGATAACCAGGTGACCCACATTTGAAACATGGTCGTCCACCACTAGGTCCACTTGACACTATCTGACGGCTTCCTATTGCTCTCCTCTTCCTCTGTACCCACTACCCTGGGATTTCGAACCACTCTTCCCTTTTCTGAATTAGAGGTTGGAATCCCCGGATCTTCCACCTCCCCCATTGGAATTCTCAATTATAATCTACCTACTTCTTTTAAAACCTTCCTGGTGTATGTACATCGCCTAGACATCCATGTCGATCTTTTTGTCCGTATCGACCAAATAAGCATAATTCCTTTCATAGAATGATGTCAATCGGATTGCAATACTTGGTGCTAGACCACTCCTAAACCATGAACACTTTTCAATATTCGTGTCTTCTAATTTGGGGGCATATCTGGATAGAGAGGCAAATTTAGCCTCGTAATCTGCTACAGACATCATTTCTTGTTTTAAATTAATGAAAGCAGCTTCCTTCTCGATTATTGGTTGTTGAAGCCTTGGACAAACATGGCCCAAGTCATGACTTTGAGTACTACTGGTTCAACCCCAGGTAAAGGAGTCATCCACTATCGACTCACCTCCTCCCACTACAACAAAGCCTCACCCTTCAGATTAAAAGAGGCCAACAAAATTTTTTGTTCATCTGTTACCCTCATTACGTTGAATACCCTCCCAATACTCTTTAGCCAGAACTTGGCCTCACTAGGTATGGTCGTACCCCCAAACTCAATTGGAAACAACTTCCGAAATCTTTCTATCAGACCCGTACTTGCCCCTTCTGCAATGACTTGACCTGCTTGCCGTTGGCCAAAAAGCTTGATTCTCGGCTACCTGAGCCAAGGCTGTCATAACTCTATCCATACCACCTATGACAGGTGGGTTTTTCGGGGCTGGAGGTTGATTAACTTCTCCAACACCTGGTCCTGTGGACCCCACATCCTTAGGATATTCCATTTTCCAATCTTGTTCCAACAACATAATAGATATAACTATATAGAAACAACAATCCACATATAACAAGTATTCAACAATATGCTTTACGGACTCACAGTGCACTCTAAGGTCTACTACTAAATCGACTTCTAGACTCAACGCTTCTAAGGAGTCATATATATCTATTTACTTTCCAAGACTTCTAACTAGAAGAAACGGTGATCAAGTATTTTTTAGGTTACACCTCCTGGTAGCGAACAGATACACACAACGTTCTTGAATTTACCACTTCCCATACTCCATTCCTAGGATCATTTTTAAAACCTAGGCTATGATACCAAAATTGTCATACCCCATACCACTAAAGCTAAAATAAACATCCCTAATGATATGGAGTGGGACCTAATTAACACAGATTTCCCCAAACTAAATTCTAATTATAAACATTAAAACGTTATTTTTTTTTCCTTGCCAATTCCAATGAGCAAGATAAACCAAAGGTGTTACACAACTCAACCCATAACCATGATTTATTACATGTTTCTTTATACTACAAGTTTCCTTCCAATACACGTCATATTATACAACCCTTAATTTAAAACAACTACTAATAAAACTATCATGTACGACAATGTCTCGTAACTTGGATCACATAGTGGACCGATCAACTATGCTCCATATCTGGATTTTACAAGTATAAGAAGAACAAGAAAATCCAAGAGTTTGTTAGATATAAGAGAACTATATTGCAAAATTGTAGAAACATAAGGATAAAATGCACGTAGGGAATAAGAAACGTGTCAAAAAGCATGCATATTTTCTTTGTCAACCCTTTATCTATTTATCAATTCTAAGGCATCCCTCTTGTTGGTCGATGGTTACTCCACGGTATTATTCTTCCACACTGGACTTATCGGGGTCCAGCTGATAACAGCTCTATCTATCACATATCTATTGGCATCACTTGCTGGTCAATGGACACTCCACAGTATTATTCTGCCACACCGAACTTGCCGAAGTTCAGTCGATAACGGTCACCATCTAGCAAATGTGTCTACTTGCTCAAGGAAGATAACGTCCAAACATAGTCATAAAGACCAATTCCATTGTTTTCTTTCACATTTCATCTTTGAATAACCATCCCATTTAACACAACAATTGGATAACCATTTTCCCATTTAACAATGTCATGTGAATTAAATGACAATGTACAATCAATCAACATCGCATAATCAAGTGGTCTTACACATGCTTGGCTACACCTTAACATGTTATCACACCAATCTACCAAGGCAACATGTCCCCTAACCACAATTTAAAAGATAATAATTAAGCACATAACCTCCACGTTTGAACAATATGCATCAATTGTATATAACAGACTCGCCTCTTGATTCGCCGCTCTAAGTATATTTTTGGGACATCTTGGGTAAATTAGTCTTGTTCCCTAAAATTATTACAAAGGGATTTAAGAATACAAATATTCTCCCTGAACCTTTACTTATTTTTAATTTCTTTAAGTCGTTTAAGGGTCTTAGGGTTTGTTAATAATAGCCTTAAACTCTGGGATTTTGACCCTTTATCATTCATTAATGCAATTAGGATGTTTTAGAACAAACCCCATTAAGATTTTCATCATTTTCTCTAATCAGTATTGGACCGGTATACCAGTCGATTCTTTCAGTCTCGGTTTTTTGGCTGAACAACAATTTTCAAAGGACCGGTATCGGTATATCGGTCTCCCACTGGTTCAGTGGTGTTTTTGGTGTTCCTAGTTTGTTTTAAGAATTTCCTACGAGTTTTTCCCCAAAATATTGTTTTCCTACTGCATTGGCTGGGAAAACATGTTCCATTAACAACCTTACCACCATTAACACGTCTAGGGCCGAAAGATCCATCAAAAATACCTTGTAATCTAATCTTGAGCAAAACTAGTAAAAAAATTCCCTAACTTTATTTAAGTTTCTTCCTTAGTTTCCTAAGGTTCCTAAGGTTCCTAAGACTTATATTCACAAGAAACTTACCTTTGATCAACCAAGAGCACACCAACAATCTTCCTTTCCTCCTTTCTTCAATCTCTCCTTAGAACTTCTTTTTCTTTGCTCAAGTTTCTCTCCCGTAGGTTTCTTGCTAAAATGAGCATAACATAAGAATAGGACAAGTTCTATCTCCTTAGGAAATTATTCCATGTTACAATTTCACCTTATTAACTTGTTTCACTTAAGTTATTTTCTCATGCGATACACCTCACCTTAGTTAGAATATATCTTAACCCAATTCTTATTATTTACACTTTATATCCTCAATACCCAATTCCATCATTTTAACCATCATTCCTTTACATCTTTTCAACTATAATTCCATACTCATACTTATTTCATCATTTTCCCTAATTTCTTTCTTACGAATTTAATTAATTTTCCATAAAACATTATTTAAAGAATCTAAATGAATTTTTTTAATGAGTATTATATGTCACGTGCCACAGACCAGTGCTTTGTGGGCTACTTGGGCTTGGCTTTGTGGGTATGCGCCCAATTGGTGTAGACTTGGGATGGACCCAGTCCAACCGTAATACCCAGTCCGTGTACCCAATGGTAACCCCTATACTCAATGGATTTTTATTTTCTGCAGTAGCCTAAAGGTTGTGGCTGAATATTCTCCTATGGAGACAAAAGGTCTCTCAATTTCAGTAGCCTAAGAGTCTTCCCATGTATGCATAAAATGCATGACGAGATCCTATTTTAACACACTAGAATCGATTCTCCTACTCTTCTCTTCTAGCCTCTGGTATGCCTCTTTGTACCTTTCCAGTCAAAGTTCTAATACATCTAGTTCAATCACCAGTAAATTTTGGTGCCACTACCGGTCCTGCTATCTGTATCCTTGGAGGCTATTTGCTATCACAAACATCTCGCACCGCCGGTTGAGATAGCAAAATTGGCTTAAGGAAACTATATTTATCACAGGCATTCGATTTAGTTTCTTTGCATTTTTTATTTATGTTTCAGTTATTTATTTTCCAGATTCTGTTTCATATTGTTATGGTTCTTTCTTTCAAGTTTTCCCTGTACATATATAATGGACGATCTAGACTATAGAGATCCAGCATCAATATGTTGTCCAAAAATATTCTTTAATGACCATAGTCTAATAACTTAGTGTAGGAAACAAATCTGTAAAACAGCAAACTGGAAAACAAAAAAACAAAGTGAATCAAAGTCCCGAAGGCCTGTGGCAAACACAGTTCCCTTAATACTTTTTAGTCGCCCCACTGGAGGTGCTAGGGGAATGAAATTGACCAAAGTATCCCAGGGTACAGTCGGGAATCAGGTATTTGCACCAGAACAAACCTGAAGTCGAACAGAAGTGTGTCGGACTTACTCTCTCTTGAACAGTTGGAGGACCAGGAAGGAGAATGAAGCTCGGAGCAAGGGGTAGCAATAGAATTTTTGGATGTTATGAAGCTAGGATCAAACTGCCATGTATAACCATAAGGGAGACCTTTGGCTGCACAAGCAAGACCTTTGGTCTGCAGCAGTTAGGTGTCTTTAATGCTACAAATAATGCAGTTGTAATGAAGAGAAAACTGCAAGATTTGAAGAGCCTCAGGAGATGGAAAGACTCTGGGTAGGGCCGGGTAAGCGTTAGCCCAGGGGCAGAGCCAGGAATTGGTTATGGGGGTGGCACTCGTAGGCGTGGATGATGAAATGATGAGAGAATAACCCTTCACCAAAGCCGAAAAATATTTTTCGCAACAGAGCTCAATCACATTGATCAGTAGGCCGAACTGATCAGTAAGTAAACTGATTTCAACCCATCAGCATGCCTGGCTAAAGGCAAGAAGATGGAATTTCAGGGAGAAAATGAGTGAGCACAGTCCCAAAAATTAAAGTAGGCACATGTTCACTAAGAAGTTCAACAATGAATGAACACAAATACTTTAATTGAAATACCCATGAACATAGTACATAAGTAGTTTCCCGATACATCAAAATGGAACGCGGCGTTCTTTCAAATCACGAAAATCGTCTAAAATTGATTCTAGATCAAGTTTCATAGCTATTTCCTTTTCAATGTATATAAGTGAAGTATCCGAGAGGAAATCATCTTCCATTTTGTTCCGAAGTCTAGTTTTGATGATCTTCATGGAAGAAAATGATCGCTCCGCTGTTGTAGTCGAAACGGGAAGAGTAAGCACAAGGACGATCACTCAAAAAACTAGGTGGTAGGTTGTTGATCTTCTAGTCTTCACCATCCATTCACACAATGCCCCAAGAGATGACAATTCTTTGAACTCTGAAAATTGAACTACATTAAGCTCATAGTGAGGAAGTTTCATCTTGAATAGTATTTTCTCTTGATCGGTGAAGTCTTGCGGATAAAACTTGTGTACCAACTAACAAACATTATCCATTTGAAAAGATTGATGTTGTCGAGGATCCAAAGTGAAGCTAAGCGTAATCAACTCCATTGACTTTTCATTGAAACGAATGTTGAGCTCCTATAATTGAGAATCAATTGCAGCATAAAAGATATCAACTCGATAGTAATGTGAAGATAGAAACTCCTCTTGCTGATGACAAGCTCGCCCTCCTCTTAAAATATAAGGAGCACTCATATCTGGGGCATCAATCATTCTTGCAGCACAAAATGATTTTGTTTTACAAAGTAAGGTATCATATCCTTCGTCTCTCAATTTCTGGAGAAGACATTTGGTTGATGAGACCATATGTATAGCATTCACTATGTCCTGAGATTTACATTGCAACGCTTGACATAGAATATCAGTAATGTCCAAAATTTCTTTTGTCAAATGCAAGATAAAGACAAATTCAAACGAAGTCAATGTTTGATATGCTTTATCTGCTGCCATTCGATCAGCCATTGAAGTTGCATTTCGAGTAATATTGATGAGAACTTCACATGCTGGACTAAACATTTTGATCATACTAGATACAAAATTCAAGTGAGAACTCCAACGCGTGTCCCCTGCTCGTTGTAAGCCGCCAACTTGATTAAGTCTAGTTCCAGTTTCAAGTTCATAAATTGAAATCAAATATTCAATTTCAAAAGCTTTTGCAACTTTTAATTCATCGTTGCGTTTGCATGAAGCACCAACGCCATTCACAATAGTAGCCAAGTTATCGAAAAAATAATGAATGGGGAAAACTTCTTTGCATGCTTGGACTAATGCCAATTGCAAACGATGGGCTAAAAAATGCATATAGTATGCATATGGACAATCACGTAAAATCAGAGCTTGTAATCCATTCCTCTCCCCCCGCATATTGCTTGCACCATCATATCCTTGCCCTCGAATATTCTGGATATCAAGATTATGATTGGTCAAAACAGAACATAACTCATTTTTCAGAGTCAATGTCACAGTATCGCAGACATGAACAAGCCCAAAAAAACGCTCTTGAACCAGACCTTGTTTGTCCACAAATTGCAAAACTATCGACATTGGTTCCCTCTTTGCCTCATCTCTAGACTCATCAATAATTATAGAGAACATTACATCACCGATCTCCTCACGAATTGCTTTCTTCACTCGCGTAGAAAAAACATGCACAATTTCTTTTTGAATCTGTGGTGATGTATACGTCGCTTTATGAGGAGCTTTATCCAACACAACTTCGGCAATCTTTTCATTACATTCACCCGCATATTCAATCAAGCCAATGAAATTTCCACGATTTAGCGAATTATGGCTTTCATCGTGACCTCTAAAAGCAATCCCACGAGAAGAAAGAAATAGGACTGCATGAATGGATTCCTTGACTGCCGAAATTTCTTTGTGTTTGTGACTGTACAAAAATTGGGTTGCCTTTGTCAAAGATTGGGTTTCCTTTCCTTTGTGACTTTACAAAAACCGAATGGTTCAGAGAATGAAATCGAAAATGAAATCGAAAATGAAATCGATTTGATTTTGATGCAAACGGAGGAAGGAGAAATGAAATCGAACCTGGGAACTGGGAAGGGAAGACAGATTGCAGCGCAGGGGGGCTGTTGCAGCGGCGTGCGTGGCGGTGAACGGCATCGGCACCGGCGGAAAGTAATCCAAGAGTTGCGTGATGAGTGAGAAGCAGCCGCTAGCATAAGGGTTTTTGTTTTTTGAAGGGTAGCGTAGCGTGCGTGGTGAAGGAGAGTCCTATTTTGTGTAAATTTTAATTTTAATTTTAATTTAAATTAAAAAAATACTCTGGTCCAATAAAATGGGGGTGGCACGTGCCACTCCCCCCCTAACTAGCTCCGCCCATGCGTTAGCCTGCAGGCCCGCACCAAATGACCACCAAGGTTCAGTCCACAACACATAAGCCCAAGTCCAATCCAATTATCATAATTGGATTTTCCATGAAAAGCACGGGGCACATTCTCACAAGGCACGGACTCGGAACACGAACTACGGACCTGGACGCGGACGCGGGCACGGGCACGGGCACGGCCGGCCGGGCGACAGCGGTGGCACGCGCGCGTGTGTGGGAAAATATGCGATGCGCACATCAACTTACATTCTCCTTAGGCTTAGTTGTGAAACTAAATTTCACACTATAATAAATATACTCAACCTCCAACTCCTCAACTTCTAATGTAGGATTGAATATTTAATACTCACTCACCATTGAAAACACCAACTTTAAATGTCAATTTCTCATTCAATAATTAATGGAATTTAATGATTTTTTGTGTATTAAAGTTCTCACATATGACTATTAATCCCCACAAATAATCATCTCAAATGATAACATATTTAACTCATAAATATTTATCAAATTTCATTTAAAAATTTTCGTAAAGCCAAAAAAATTCAAAATATTTAGAAGTAATCCTAAAAAGATCGTTGGGGACACATCCAATTGTCTACTCTACTAGATTTAGTTTGAATATTTTACCCATATTCTTTTGTCCAATTAATTCCTTTGATTCCCTGGCAATGTAGATGGATGCTTGGCAAACACGTTCATGAATTGTCCAATCCATGATTCCGCTATTATTGTCTCATCCATGAGTGCAAACGAATAAAGTCGCTAGTAAACGGCTCCCGATTCGGCTTGTTAACAGCTTGGTTTAATTTATTTCGGTTCAGAGCATCTCTAGTGCATATAGTTAAGAACATAGTTAGGGTATAGTTAACTTGACTAACTAACAATAATGTTTTTTACATCTTTAATGCATGTAGTTAGTATTAGCTAAGGTGAGGTTAACTAGTAGAATAGTTAGAGTGTTAGTTAAGTCTAGAAAGAATAGTTAGAGTGTAGTTAGTATCAGCTCATTTTCTTGAACAGAATTTTAAACCTCAGCTAGTTTTACCTCGACTTTATCCTAAATAGGGAGGCAATTTGTACCGAACCAATGGGTATCCAAACCGTAACCGAACATTTTTTTTTTAAAATATAATTGATTTTTGCCTGGTGGGTAAGGGTTTGGTTTAAAAGAGAATGAACCGAATGTGTACTG
This sequence comes from Monotropa hypopitys, assembly GCA_002855965.1. Taxonomy (NCBI): domain Eukaryota; kingdom Viridiplantae; phylum Streptophyta; class Magnoliopsida; order Ericales; family Ericaceae; genus Monotropa; species Monotropa hypopitys. Next base: position 10,488 of record NMUG010008933.1, read on the forward strand.
GTTCGGTTCAACCTGAACCGGACCAAACCAAAATTACTTAATTACAAAAAATACCCCTGTATATTTATGTAATTACAAAAATACCTACATATCTATAGAACATTATAGGAAAGGTATCCAAAAGAGACCAAGAACATATTTTTCTATCAAATCTTGATTCTTTATTTTATCAAATTAAACGACTGAAAAATCTATCTCAAATTAATTTTACAATGACATTTTTGTAATTTTTTTAACTCATTTCAAATACTCATTCAGTTTGAATATGAGAGACGTATTGGGTACCCGTTCAATGTTATCCCTAACCCTAAATGAGCCTATTCGGCTCGTTTATAGTATATTTCAAGACTCGTTTAAAAAATCCAGATACTTGACATGGCTCGACTTGTTTAGAGTTCTAGTGAACATATTTAATAAATGAGTCGAGCTTCAACACTCTGATACTTGGCTCGACTCATTTATAGCCTAGTTACATCACACCGTCCCCTTAAATTTATATCCCATTGAGATAATTATACATGATAGGTGGTACTGAGCTGAGAGCTCAGCACCATGGATAAGAATTCAAGTCAGTTCTGGGGTCATACCTTGGCACTGCAGGGCGGACCCCAAGTCAGCCTTGAGGTCATAACCTTAAGTCAGTTCTGAGGTTATACCTTAGCACTGCGGCATGGACCTCAAATCAGTCCTGAGGTCATAATTATGTTAACCCAACCAAAGGGATCTCAGCTCAGAGTACTCTAGCCAATCTTTCCCGCCTAGTTGCTGTTTAAAATAAGGGTTCTGCTAAGCCAAAACGGAAATACGGAATATCAGCCTACAATCGCGGGAGCGTGCGAAGTGGATAAAGAAACGTTGCAGATATTCACGGAAGCTTTCCTAAAATAGAGGAGAAGTATATAACGGTGAGGAAGACTATGGTAACGGGTATGAAAAATTTTTCTGCACTGAAACTCTCTCTCAAAA
>NMUG010008934.1:0-11454 GCA_002855965.1 Monotropa hypopitys
TCGGCCACCTACTACCCTCTTCCCTCTATCGAGGTTACTTGACACACTTGGAGCGGACTTATGATGGGGTTCCAAGGGACACTTACGATGAAAATGAACGAAATGTGGAGTGGACTTATGATGGGACTCCAACACGTATCTATTGACAAAACGAACGTAAATATTTGGAATGGACTTATGACGGGATTCCAAGGAAATAACTTATGAAATCCAAGAAAAGGCAATATACAGTTCCAATATCCCTCAAAGACAAATCAACACCAAACCCACAACATTTGTACTTATTAAGGAAAATGAATCGGGCAAAATAGCAGTGTTTACATAGTGTTCTTGGGTCGTGTTTGGTGATAGGTTCAGGTGTTGGTTGTGGTAGAATGGTTCCTACAAAACAATATCTATGGTTGGGGTTACATATTGGTGTTTGTCTATTGATGAGGTTCCCGGTCACTTCTATAGTGCGTGTGTTCACTTCACTGTTGGTCTGCTGTTACTTGGGTTTACACTTAGGGTTGCACGGTCTAGTGCATGCCTTGTAGTCTTTTGCTGTTACCGTCACTGAGCCGTGGTTTGCTCAGACCCTCTTTCTTTTTTTTTTCTAGTCTGTGTTGCAGGACTAGCTGGTCTCGGAGTGGAGTTAGTTGCTAGGTTTTCTTGAGTTAGGCAGGGCAGTCCTAGCTGCAGCTTGCACCCTTCTCCTCAGCTTCAGTTGAGCCTTGTTCAGTACTTGTTGTCGGTAGTTCTTTTACCCTTGTACTGTAGTTTTAGTTTCTGTCCAGTTGTACTTGTACTTTCACACTTCTGTACTTAAGTTGTAGCCGTTTGGCATTGTGTTACCTTCCACTTGTATTTTATATCTTGTACAATGTAATGAGAAATTGGATAGAATGTATTGATACAACAAGTAGTGATCTCCCCTGCATTTATTTAAATGATTTAAAAAAAAATGGTTTGAAAATCCGGGGCGTGACAATAGCCCTACACCATCTTGACGGAAATGAGGAAGAAGACGAAGAGTCAGATCCGGAGGAGAATATTCCTGAAGAGGAGGAAGTGATAATGGAAGAGGAAGAGCTTGAGGAAGATCTACCAGTGGTGGATGGACTAGTTGACATACCCCTTTTCTGTGATGACCTAGAAATAGCTTATCAAGAATGGATTTTCCTCCCTATGAGTGGTCTAGTGACTCAGATGATGAGTAATGACTTATTAGTTGCTATATCCGGAGTATTTTTGTTGTGTATCGGACACAGTTATGCATCAATGTTTTCTGCTTTATGTTGAAAGTATTTCCATCTTTTAATAAAAGTATTTCCTATTCAGAATGGTTAACACACAAGCAACTGGTCAAGAACGTTACGAGATTGCTGAGCTACGCAATATGGTGCGGACGTTGGCTGGAACTGTCCAAGCTCAACAAGCTACGATCGAGCAAATGCGACGACAACCAGAACCTGTGGTCGAACCGCCAGTAATCCACAAGGATGAAGAAGTAAATCCTGCACAAGTTCACAATGTTGCAGGTGTAAAGGAGTTTCTCAAACTCAAACCTCCTACTTTTCCTGGAGGAATGGATCCAATCAAAGCAAACGAATGAATTGCAGAGCTAGAGAAGAACTTTCGTCTTCTCCGATTCACGGATCTACACAAAGTCGAAATTGCATCGTATCTGTTGGTGGGCGAAGCCAATAGATGGTGGAATTTGAAGAGCGTTGCTGAGCCCAATATGTCTTGGGAAAGATTTCTAGAGAAGTATATGCACAGAGCTATGAAGAATGCGAAGAGAATGGAATTCGAGAATTTGAAGCAAAGAGGAGCAATGACTATAGCCGACTACGAAGCTGACTTTACAAATCTTGCTGTTTATACACCATACCTGGTTGCCAACGATGAAATGAAGACTCGGAAGTTCAAAGAAGGACTTAAGCATGAGATAAGAAAAATCATTCATCCTTTTTAGCTACCTTCGTATGCTGAGGTCTTGGATAGAGCTATCTTAGTGGAGCAAGATGTTGATGAATCAAGAAGGTTTAATGAAAGGAAGAGGAACCAAAGCCAAGGAGGATCCAGTTATTCAAAGAAAGCAAACTATGGGAGAAATCAACAAAAGAGTCAGAGAGGAAGGAACAACAATCTATAGAGGCAGAGGCCAAATTGTCCCAAGTGCGGGAAAAGTCATGAGGGGGAATGCTGGGCAAGAGGGCCTACGGTGTGTTTCGGTTGTGGTCAAGTGGGGCATTACAAGAATGCTTGGCCTAATGTACTCACAGGAGCGAATATGGTACCTATCAGGAACCATAGGAATGATACGAATCAAGGCAATAGGAACCAGAGGCAAGTAAGGGCGTTTGCAATTGTTCCAGGCGATCCCAGAAATGATGAAGGAGTCATAGCAGGTAGAATTTCTATTCATGGAATTCCTACTTATGCGCTATTTGATTCTGGATCTACACATTCTTTTATTTCTTCGATACGTGCCGGAGAGATCGGTAGAATCCCTGAAACATTAGATTACGATCTTATAGTATCCCAACCTGCGAGTAAGAGAGTTTCGTGCTCAACAGTTTTGAGAAACTGTGAGGCTATCGTCGGAGGAGTGTCGATGCTTATGGATTTAATTCCCTTGACCATGATGCATTTTGATGTGATCATTGGTATGAATTGGCTATCCAAGTATAATGCGAAAATAGATTGTACTTCAAGGTCGATTACCTTTGAAGAGTTTAAAGGTGGGGAGACGAAGCTGAAAGGGGAAAAGGTTGTTACACCGCCCTGTTTCGTTTCAGTAGCAAAAGCTCGTCGACTTTTGCAGAAAGGTTGTCTGAGGTATATTTGTAGTATCTCCACAACATTGGCAAAAGATTCAGTAATATCCGATATTTCGATAGTTCGAGATTTTTCCGATGTATTTCCTGATGAGTTACCAGGCATACAGATCGATCGAGAAATAGATTTTTCTATTAATGTCATACCCGATTCTCAACCAATATCGAAAGCACCTTATCGAATGGCGACAACTGAACTCAAGGAGATGAACAAGCAACTACAAGCTTTGGTGGACAAAGACTTTATCAGACCAAGCTCATCACCATAGGGTGCACCAGTGTTATTTGTCAAGAATAAAGATGGGACTATGCGTCTATGTATTGACTACAGAGAATTGAACAAGATTACGATCAAGAACAAGTATCCACTACCACGTATCGACGACTTATTCGATCAACTGCAAGGAGCACATGTGTTTTCAAAGATCGACTTACGCTCAGGATATCATCAGCTAAAGGTCAGAATAGAGAATGTAGAGAAGACTGTTTTTCGTACCAGATCGTGATCGTGTTTATCGACGACATTTTGATATACTCAAAGAACGAGGAGCAGCATGTGATTCATCTGGCGACGGTTTTACAAATACTATGAGAGAAGAAGCTTTATGCGAAATTCAGCAAGTGCGAGTTTTGGCTCGCGAGTGTTCATTTTCTTGGGCACATCATCAACAAAGAAGGCTTTTCGGTAGACCTTCAGAAGATTGAAGCTGTGATCAATTGGTCAGCACCAACCTCAGTATCTGAAATTCGTAGTTTTCTTGGACTCGCTGGATATTATCGACGTTTCGTCAAGGATTTTTCAAAATTTGTAGTACCAATGACGGAACTTACACGTAAAGGAGAACCTTTCATCTGGACTCGAGAGCAAGAAGAATGTTTTCAAGAATTGAAGAAGAGGCTTACAACAGCACCGGTTCTAGCTCTACCCAACGGAGAAGAGAAATTTGCAGTCTACAGCGACGCTTCGCACAAGGGACTAGGATGCGTTTTAATGCAAGATTGGAAGGTTATTGCTTACGCTTGACGACAATTGAAGACTCACGAAAAGAATTATCCTACACACGACTTGGAGCTTGCAGCAGTTATTTTCGCACTCAAGATTTGGCGTCACTACTTATACGGAATTACTTGCGATATTTTCACCGACCATAAAAGTTTGAAGTACGTTTTTACTCAGAATGAGCTAAACCTCAGGCAACGCAGATGGCTGGAGCTTATGAAGGACCATGACCTCAACATTCAGTATCATCCTGGGAAGGCTAACGTAGTGGCAGACGCGCTCAACAGGAAACTGGAGGATTCATATCTAAAGCACCTTGCGACGATTCTTGTAGAACCATCGATTCTTGAGGAAGTCGAGCAGCTACAAATGGGAGATCCCAAGCTAAAGAAGATTCAAGGAAGCATCAATGATCAAGGGGAGTTTACTTTTCAAGACGACATTATCAAATTCAGAAGACGATTATGTGTACCAGACAAGGAAGAAATCAAACGAAAATTTTTGGATCAAGGCCACAAAACGAAGTTTGCAATTCATCCAGGGCAGACAAAGATGTATCAAGATTTGAAGAAATCGTACTGGTGGATGGGCATGAAGAAAGACATAGCAGAATACGTCAGCAGATGTCTGGAGTGTCAACAAGTAAAAGCAATGCGATAGAGACCAGCTGGATTGCTGCAACCTTTGCCTATTTCGAAATGGACGTGGGAAGATATCACGATGGATTACGTTATCGGATTTCCACGATTAATCAAAGGCAACAACGCGATATGGGTAATAGTCGATCGATTAACTAAATCAGCACATTTCATTCCGATCAAGAATACATATTCGATGAACCAGATGGCGTCTACTTACCTGAAGGAGATTATTCGATTCCACGGAACTCCTGTGTCTATTACGTTAGATAGAGATCCACGATTCGTGTCAAGATTTTGGAAAGCACTTCAGAAGGCTATGGGAATGACGCTCAACTTCAGTACATCTTTTCATCCACAGATGGACGGGCAGTCAAAAAGGACGATTCAGACTTTGGAAGATCTTCTGCGATCATGTACGTTAGAATTTTAAGGAAGCTGGGAGGAGCATCTACCTTTAGCGGAATTTACTTATAACAACAGTTATCAAGCGAGCATTGGAATGACACCTTTCGAAGCTTTATATAGAAGGAAATGCAAATCACCAGCATACTGGATGGAAGCTGGAGCGGAAGAACTCACTGGACCATAGATCGTTCAAGAAACGACAGAAAAGATCAAGTTGATTCAAGACCGACTGAAGATAGCTCAAGATCGACAGAAGAGTTATGCGGATTCACGACGAAGAGAAATTGAATTCAACAAAGGAAAGAAGGTATTCTTGAAAGTGTCATCTATGAAAGGTGTCATCAGATTTGGAAGAAGAGGAAAGCTTAACCCTCGTTACATCGGGCCTTTCGAAATTCTTGACAGAATTGGACCAGTCGCTTACCGATTAGCACTAACACCTGAACTAGCCAATGTTCACGATGTATTTCATGTGTCGATGCTTCGTCGATATATTTCAGATCCATCGCATGTTCTGATTCGACCATCAATCCAGATCGAGAAGAATCTATCTTATAAAGAATTCCCTGTCAAAATCTTGGATCGTCAGGAGAAGCGGCTAAGGAATAAAGTGATTCCATTGATTAAAGTTTGGTGGGAGAACCAGTCTGGTAATGAAGCTACCTGGGAGAAGGAAAGCGATATGCGAGAAAAATATCCCCAATTATTCGTATGAGGTATAAAGCTTACTTATTTCGAATGCATTCATAAGTTATCTATCTTTTAAGTTTGAGGGCAAGCTTCTTTAAAGTTGAGGAGGATGTAAGACCCCGGTCCTAGAAAATATTAATTAAAAATAATTAGTTATGCAAATACAATTTTTAGGAATTTTTGGAGAAATTATCATAATTATTTGAGCCCTGAAACCATAGGACATAGAGAAAGAAGTTAACCAGGGGCCTAAGTGAAAGAAAAGAAAGTTTAAGAGTTCAATTAAAGATTTGTCGAATAGTTAGGGGTCCGGCTGAGCTGTTGCCGAGTTCAGTAGGGATCCAGCTTAGGAGTCCGGCCATGTGGAGGTCCGGCCAACTCAGTTGATTGTGTGGCAGTTCGGCCATGTGGGCAGTCCATCTGGACAACCATCTATCAGATGGAGACAAAAGTTATAAGTGGGCTGATGTCACGTTCCATATCGGCAGATGAGCCAAAGATGTGCAGCTGGTGGGCTGAGGTCAGCAGGCTAAGAGCCAAGGTTAGGCGGCCGGTGGGGCCTACCAATTGTGAGTTGCGCCGTTTGATGGTCTGCCATTAGTCCGGATTATATTCATTTCTCAATCCTATAAATACTAAGCCATTTCACTTCGTTTTGTTACAACTTCAGCTTGAAAACATCCAGAGTTCCTGTTTTTCTCTCTAGAAAGATTGGCCGAAGCCATTGTTGTTCGGCTGAGCTCTGAACTCTTATTCCAAGAGCTCGGCAACACAGTTTTCTCATCCATATTTCTCGGCAAAGTATCTACCGTGCAAACCACATCAAAATTATTGTCCGGCAAGACTTAACCATACAAAAACCTTCAGAAACATTGTTTGGGAATTCGGTCATATCCTATTCAGCTCGGCAAATCATAATCAGACTTTCAGACGATCAGTTTTTCCTTCGGCAAGGATTGTACCAGTTCGGCAAGACCTTGTTCGTGTCAGTACCTGTTCAGCAATACACTTTAAGCTCAGTTCATCTAACCTTCGACAAGTTAAGCTTCGGCCAAAGGTATAATTATTGCTTTAACTCATTTATTGATCGGCAAAGGCCCTAGATAACAAATTATTGTTCGGCAGACTTAATTCAAGTCTAGCCCTAGTAAATTTAGTTCGGCAAACTCATTCGGAGTTTTTCCACGCACTATTGTTATCACTCACATCCACAGCTGTTCTGCTCGGCAAAACTAGTGCTCGACCAAAGGAGTTTAGCCGTACATTTCTTTGCTCGGCAAAGCGAGCATTTGGCTAAGCTTGTGCTCAGATCATTATTTCAGCTCGGCAAGTCAAGCAGTCGGCTGGACTTTGCCTCATCTCAGACCTTTTAGCTCGGCCAAGTCATATTATTGGTCAGCCGTGCTCTAGAACAAGATTTATTGAACATCACTCTGTCTGGAGCAATAGTGCTCGGCAGAAGCAGACCGTTCTTTGTTATTTCCAGCTCGGCAACAACTTCAGTTGTTCGGGTAATCTTTCCAAGACCTTTAGAATAATCATTCGGTCATTTTCGACCTATTACCAAACTGAAATCAAAACTTGAAATCTGTGTTTTTGATTCTGATCAAAATGGTGTCTGGACTATAGTATGGGAGTTCGGAAATAAGATCAACCGACTGTATTTCAGCTCGGTAGTTGCTCAACCGACCTAGCATTAGAAGGTCAGTTCAGTCTAATAAGGTTGACACCCCTAGAAAAGCTTGCAACTCCTTGGAAGAGCTAACCAAGGTTTTTGTTTAGGTCTGCCTGATCCGTGGAAGCTCGACAACTGAGCCTCTGGCTAATTTATGCCTTAGGCAGGATAGCTTGCATTGAGGAGGATAGAAGACTAGAAGTCTCAGAAATTCCTATTCAGGTGAATCTCTATATACTGCTCTACTCGTACATTTTTAAGTGCAATTCTTTGAAAAATATGATGGTGGTTATTTAGCCAAAATGATATGCTATTTCCAAGAGAAGTTTTGAAATGTGGATTTTTGCACAACTTTTTATACATGGATGAACAAGTTTGAATACTGATCGCTGTACTGTTTTATGAAAATCCATACGACAAGGATTTATAATGAAATAAAGAGAAAAGGAAATTGAAATGGAGATGAAACGGAAATGAGGGGCTCATATAACAGAAGCACTAAGCCTATTATTGAAATGCTTATACGACAGAAGCATTAGGCATGATGTTCGGAAATGCTTATACGACACAAGCATGATATTGAAAGTGAATATGCTTATACGACACAAGCATAGTATTTTGTACTAACGCTTATATGACACAAGCGAAAGTATGAAAGTGGAAAGTATGAATGCTCATACGACAGGGGCAATATGATGATGTGATAGAATGGAAAGCCTATTCAATTAAGGCTGATCTATTAAATATAATAATTCGTGTTTGGAAATGGATATACAGGTTGATATACGATTTCAGCAAAAGAGAAACTATAATAAAGCATTTTTACTGCTATTGAGCTTTTGGGCCATATTTTATCTCTGAAACTAATCTTGCAGGAAAGATATTGTTGATCCATGAAACTTGTTCTGCAGTATGTAGAAATTCACTCTAGCTTTTAGCTTATGCGTTTTCCAAAACCATTTTCAGGGCAGGATGCAGACTGAGATGGCAGCTCTATGTTAGAGTAATTTGGAGATCTGATTATTGTACTTTTTGATGTATTGGCTATTCTTAAGCATGTTGATGTAATCTTGGGAAATTAATGAGAACATCTATGCTTTCTCTGGTTTATGATTCACGCTTCCGCATAATTAAATTGTTTAAAATTTTCTCGACTGTTTTATCTAGGCCTTTAGCGAGCTTGCTCGTTGGCCAGTCATGGACTCATTCTGAAATCAGGATGGGTCGTGACAGATCTCCCACCAGGCTTCTGTTGGTCCCATCAAGACCAACCCTTCGGAGTTCATCCGACAGGCTTCTGTTGGTCTGTACTATCGGTTCAGGCCCTCTGGCAGACATCAAAGGTTACGGTAAACCCTTCAATGCCACCGGAGGATGGAACTTAAAAATTACTATAGCAAGAAAATCAAAACAAGAAGCATTCAAATCAAACGACCGTCTGGAACAAAATACATTCTTTTAAGCATAACATCAAAGAAAATACATGGAAATGGGTCTTCAGCCTTCGGTCAGAGGGTCGTCTTCAGCAGGAGGGCATTGATCAGCTTCATCAATATCTGGAAATGTGTCTTCAATTGGGGGCAATGTCACATCCAGCTCCGCCACATACACCCAGGCAGAGTGGGACTCGTTAACATTTTCTACATGTAGTGCCTATTGATACCACTCCCGGTGTCTGGAAACATAGCCAGGCATGTAGCTTCTCCCGTGTACACCTACTCCCGACAATACTTCTAGTATTCTCCCTCTACATCAGCAAACCCCTCAGAGTACCCGGTGTTATTGGCCTCTGACACTTTCTCGTCCATTTACTTTTTCTCAAAGGACAGTCGCTTCTTAAAGGAATGCTTCTCATGCGCCGACTCCTTCTCCAGATCAGCGTACTTCTTCCTCTTCAGATCCAGGGCCTGTTGCAAGCTAGAGATCTGGTCGGTCTTATCAGCAGCCTTCTCTATGTAGTGGGTCCTCTCTTCAGAACTTCGAAGGAGCCGCTCATGGCTGGTAGAGAAGCTGACAACACCCTGCAAAAGAAATAACTAGCAAGTAGAATTTCACAAGTGAAGGACACCAAACAAAGGACGTCGAAGAATTATCTCGATCAGGTAGGCAAATGCGTAGTTCAGTCGGGCATTCAGATTATCCACCAGTGCACTAGTATTGCCTGGAGATTCCAGCAGCCAGGCATAGCAGAGGGACATCTCGTTATTGCTTACCATGTTTTCCAATGCCATTACTTGTCTATCGTTGCTCCAGGAAAGCATCGGCTGCCACGCTTCCTTGTCCTCCATGACCGATTGCTTCCCAGCATCTCCAGGAGTTGACAGCTCTATGTTAGAGTAATTTGGAGATCTGATTATTGTACTTTTTGATGTATTGGCTATTCTTAAGCATGTTGATGTAATCTTGGGAAATTAATGAGAACATCTATGCTTGCTCTGGTTTATGATTCACGCTTCCGCATAATTAAATTGTTTAAAATTTTCTCGACTGTTTTATCTAGGCCTTTAGCGAGCTTGCTCGTTGGCCAGTCATGGACTCATTCTGAAATCAGGATGGGCCGTGACAGATCTCCCACCAGGCTTCTGTTGGTCCCATCAAGACCAAGCCTTCGGAGTTCATCCGACAGGCTTCTGTTGGTCTGTACTATCGGTTCAGGCCCTCTGGCAGACATCAAAGGTTACGGTAAACCCTTCAATGCCACCGGAGGATGGAACTTAAAAATTACTATAGCAAGAAAATCAAAACAAGAAACATTCAAATCAAACGACCGTCTGGAACAAAATACATTCTTTTAAGCATAACATCAAAGAAAATACATGGAAATGGGTCTTCAGCCTTCGGTCAGAGGGTCGTCTTCAGCAGGAGGGCATTGATCAGCTTCATCAATATCTGGAAATGTGTCTTCAATTGGGGGCAATGTCACATCCAGCTCCGCCACATACACCCAGGCAGAGTGGGACTCGTTAACAGTTTCTACATGTAGTGCCTATTGATACCACTCCCGGTGTCTGGAAACATAGCCAGGCATGTAGCTTCTCCCGTGTACACCTACTCCCGACAATACTTCTAGTATTCTCCCTCTACATCAGCAAACCCCTCAGAGTACCCGGTGTTATTGGCCTCTGACACTTTCTCGTCCATTTACTTTTTCTCAAAGGACAGTCGCTTCTTAAAGGAATGCTTCTCATGCGCCGACTCCTTCTCCAGATCAGCGTACTTCTTCCTCTTCGGATCCAGGGCCTGTTGCAAGCTAGAGATCTGGTCGGTCTGATCAGCAGCCTTCTCTATGTAGTGGGTCCTCTCTTCAGAACTTCGAAGGAGCCGCTCATGGCTGGTAGAGAAGCTGACAACACCCTGTAAAAGAAATAACTAGCAAGTAGAATTTCACAAGTGAAGGACACCAAACAAAGGACGTCGAAGAATTATCTCGATCAGGTAGGCAAATGCGTAGTTCAGTCGGGCATTCAGATTATCCACCAGTGCACTAGTATTGCCTGGAGATTCCAGCAGCCAGGCATAGCAGAGGGACATCTCGTTATTTCTTACCATGTTTTCCAATGCCATTACTTGTCTATCGTTGCTCCAGGAAAGCATCGGCTGCCACGCTTCCTTGTCCTCCATGACCGATTGCTTCCCAACATCTCCAGGAGTTGACCTCTCAGTCTACTTCTGGGACTGGCGCGCCTGTCTGTCGGAGGCATCCTCTCTTGGCCTTTTGTCTCCGGAAACAGTCTCTGGAGTCTGACCAGCGGTCGGTGGAGTAGCCGGAATCCCAGTCCGTGGGGTGGGCGGCACATGGGCCGCATAAGTAGTCGGATTAGCAATAGGGGCTTCAACCCCCTTCTTCTCATAGTCTGACCAGAAGGACTGTGGCTTGAATCATGCTCTCACCATTTTAGTTTGTTCAGTGGAAACTGCTTAGCTCTTTTGCGTGTCTGTTAATCTTACGACAAAGGCAACCCCAAGCGTAGGGCTCTTGTCGGAGCTAGCATAATATCCGGTAAGTCCAGAATTGTTTTGTAAGTCAAAGCAAGAGATTTGTAGTAGAAGACGGGTTTTAGCGGTAGGACGCCAACCTTTAACTTCAGATTTGGTGGTCTAAGTTATTGTCACGACTTTAGAACGATGCAACTTAAAATGAAGGTCAAACTATTAGCTATAGATTAATATAGAGTTAAGCTAGTTACGAACTTCCATTGCGCAAACTAGGCCAAATCCAAG
>NMUG010008935.1:0-11454 GCA_002855965.1 Monotropa hypopitys
TTTGTATGAAAACATTGTATATTTTAAGAATATGCAAGAAAAATTATTATTTTATGGGAAAAAGAAAAAGTTAGACAAGTATTTAGAAGACAACGTAAATCTGTCACAGATTTACTAAGTCTAAGTAAAATGAGTATTTTGGGCCTTTATGCCCCAAATAAAGAGCTAATCTTTTATGAGTTTTAGTATCTGCTATATACATGAGAATTATCAAAAGAAAAGATAGAATTATGTGGAGAAAATTAGAAATAAAAATAGTTTCTGGCACTAACATCAAATCTGTCCAGATTTGATGGGTTGTATTCGTGGCTTAAAAAGAAATCGTTTTGGTCTCATATGACTCTAATTTTTGGCAGAGACTTAGTCCCATGCCTTAAGAACAGAATGCGAAAAGAATTACAATTGTTGAGTAATTAAAGTAAAAGTTATGTATTTTTTACCAAAGTGGTACAGAACAGCCAAGGCTGAGATAAGCTAGAGATTATGTGCTAATTTACTTAGTCACACTAAGTATTTTGCCCCAAGTTTGAGCCAAATGATAGTTTGGTAATTTAGTTTTCTTTCTATCAGAGAAAATCAGCACCTTAAAAGGAAAATATATTTTTAGCTATTTTAGCTAATAAAGTGTTTTTGGGCTATTTCCCAATAAAAAGTTTTTAAAGATTTTAGCACAGATCACATCCAGGGCCAACGGATGTAAAGGAGGATTGGATAGGGAGGTATATGGGAGCAAGGAGTAGTGACAGCTATTCCACAGGCCTTTAGAACAGCTGCTAGATGCTTGATGTATACGACCATTAGTGTTACACAATAGTCAATCGCGAGGGTTGCTATAGTGTACGGTTGTTTTAGTCTTTTTAAACTATATCTGTCATTAGTGATTTGTTGCACAATTTTATGTTAAGAGATATTTTAAAGAGTTTTATAATATTAAAATGAGTTAAAACTAAGAAGTATTCTTACAAACTGAGTTGTTTCTTCTAAGAGAATGATGCACCTGTTTTATACAATAGTTAATCGCGAGGGTTACTATTGTGTAGGGTTGTTCCGTCTTTTTAAACTAACTGTATCATCTATTGCATAGTTTATGATGAAAAGCATATTTATGTATCACATGATGATATGAGCTTAATTTGAGTAGAGCATATGAAATTAATTTCATAAGTTTAACTCGCAAGATTGGAAATTAAGATTTACAATTTTAGTTGAGTTTATAATATGATGCTAGTTTACTTGAGTTTTATGAAATTTTTAAATGACGGCCTGATATTTTGGCTGTAGAATAAACTGGGAAACAAAACTTATTTTGGGTCACTGTTAGTTCACTAGCATTATTTGCTAATAGTCCTCTTTTTGTTTTACAGGTGCACGTTTGAGATGTTCTACTTGGTTATGTGATGTTTTCCTTTCCAGCACATGTTGTATTTGAGCCGGTTTGTCCCGGTATTGTCATTGGTATGTAATAGTTAGTTAACTCTGGGGAATATTTTCAAGTTGTTATAATAAAAAAAGAGTTGTTATAATAAAAAAGAGTTTTTATTTCCGCTGCAAAAGATTTATTTAGCTCTCTAATTTTATTGAGAATTTAGATTTATGTTTTAAAAGGTATTTCTACAGAGGTCGTAGGTGGGCAAGCCACCAGTCGTGCCATGGCTAGGATCTGCGGATGCATCCTTTCGGGTTATTGAACTGGGTTCGGGCTGTGACAGACGGTCTGGCCAAGGGCCTTCAAGATTGATGACCTTGTCTTAAAGAAGGTCATGGGCAACAAGAAAAAGAGTTCTGACGGCAAGCTCGGCCCCAACTGGGAAGGGCCGTACAGAGTGGTCGTCCAGGCAGGGACTGGGGCTTACCGACTGGAAGAATTAGATGGCACACCAATACCAAGGCCGTGGAATGCTACTAATTTGAGATGGTACTATCACTAGACGAAGTGTAATCTAGCCTAGGGCATCCATGAATTAATGAAACTCTTCTCAAAAAATTCTTTTGTGTCATGGTTTTGGCTACCTTTTTGATCGGTGGTATTGCCAAAGGAACTACAATTGTCGTTCATCTATAAAACGTGCATGCAGCTCTTCGGTGGCATTGCCGAAGCAGCTTATAGTTATCGCTCATCTATAAAACATGCATGCAACTCTTCGGTGGTATTGCTGAAGCAACTTACATTTGTCGTTCATCTATAAAACTTGCATACAGCTCTTCGGTGGTATTGCCGAAGCAGCTTACAGTTGTCGTTCATCTATAAAACGTGTATGCAGCTCTTCGGTGGCATTGCCGAAGAAGCTTATAGTTGTCGTTCATCTATAAAATGTGCATGCATCTCTTCGGTGGCATTGCCGAAGCAGCTTACAATTGTTGTTCATCTATAAAACATGCATGCAGCTCTTCGGTGGCATTGCCTAAGCATCTCTCAGTTGACGTTCATCTATAAAACGTGCATACAGCTCTTCGGTGGCATTGCCGAAGCAGCTTACAGTTACCGTTCATCTAAAAAATGTGCATGCATCTCTTCGGTGGTATTGTCGAAGCAGTTTACAGTTGCTGTTCATCTATAAAACATGCATGTAGAACTTCGGTGGCATTACCAAAGCAATTATGAGAGCCCTCATTTACCCACAAAGCATACAAGTGTTGTTCGGTACAATCACCGAAGCAACCCCCCAAGTTTGCATTTATCTAAAAAATGTACAAGTATTGCTACGGTAGCTGCTGAAGTAACAAATTAACCCAAGCAGTTATAATGTACTCCCGAGCCGAGATCAAAGCTTTGCCTCAACAAAACCTTTTCCTCGACTAGGGGAAGAAGGGCCACACACCAAGTATGAAAAAAGTAGCTGTGCAGACAAAATACTTAGCAGAAAAACGAAAGTTCTCATAGAAGAAGTGAGGACCGGCCACAGGACGGCTCAGCCCAAGATCAACAACAAAAAACAATAATAAGGAATGCAAAAACCACATCAGGCATCGGCCCCAACAGCAGGATCAACAGGATCAGTCTCAGGGAGCTCGGTCTTAGGAGAAACTGTCATCCCAAGTGGGACCGAAGCAGATGCCAGCCAAGCTCCGCCCTTGGCCGACGCTATGAGGGGGATTTCCCCCACCGCCGAAGCATGATCTTCAACTCCCATTGAGACCATGGCACATACCCATCCTTTCTTGAAGAGCTTCTCCTTCAATCGGGTCACCTGGTCACGGTACCCAGCTTCGACTTCATCAAACCCCCTGTTGTATTGGGTCTCCTCCTCAGCTGCCATTTTCTTCTTGGTCTCCTCCAGCTCGGTCCGCGCCGACTCCACGTCGGCCTTCAACCTGGAGATCTCGGCATCTCCAGCAGCAATGTGAGCATCATTGACCCCCATCTCGAAATCTTTCATCTCGATGCTGGTCTCGAGGGCCTTCGTCATGTTGCTCAGCTCGGTCGAGGAGCTCTTAGCCTCCTCAAGCTTTTTAAGGCCTACCTCGGCCTATTTCTTCGGTAGGCAGGAAGAAGCATTGAGATCGCATATGCGTTGGTCCACGCCAACGCCGGCAGCCATCATTTGCAAAGAAATCTAAGGATTATTATACCATTGCCAAAGTGGAAGATGGAATATAAAAACAATCAATGAATGGTATTACCATGGCACCGTGATACATCATTTGCCGGAAGCAGGTCCAGGGCCTTTGGGAAGCTTCTCCATCTCCTTCGGCAAAGCAAAGGCCTGGAGCAGCGCCATTGCCACAGTTGGGCTCTCCGAGATCAGGTCGACCTCAGTAGGCTCGTAGCCCTCAAAAGAAAGCTTGGGCGCCCATGTCAGCACCATCCTTTGTGAATACCCTGTTGTATCGGCAGTAGCAGGGTCTGGTATGACCGTCTTCTCTGCAGCAGCCGTAGAGTGCTCGGCAGAGATTGCATCATCGGATATCCTAGCCCTCTTCTATGCGCGAGCATCCCTTAGCTTATCGGTACTGGGGACAACTCTGGGCCGAGCAAGCGGCACCTCCTTTGTGATTGCCATGATGGGATCGACATCCATGGCGGTAGGGGCAGTACCGAGAGTCTGGGCTTCCAAGTCAATAATTTTGTGGGGGGGCATTTCTTCTGCGGGATGAGATGAGGAAGGTTTAGTGGGATGGGTGGCAGATGTTTCGGTAGGAGCTAACCGAGAGCCGAGGGTGTAGGTATATGATGGAGTATACCCAAGAAGAGTTGGCGCTGAGCGTCTCTAACTCGGTAGCTTGGAGATATTTTTGACCTTGTCCACGTCGGCTGAAAACTTGAAGTTGGAAAGGGTACCGACGTCTGCAAAAATCAGAAAAAGAAGTCAGCAACAAGCACATAAAGCCGAGAACTTTATACAGCTAAACAGAAGCTAACCTGGGGCTCCAGTCTTGAAAGGAACCCGGTATTCCCCCCTCGGTGAGTCAAACGCACCCGAGATGATCATAACATCGTCGGAGTACTTGTCAGAGTCCGGCAGATCCGCAATTAGGCCGTTCTGGCATGGCCTCCGGCCGAGGTAATATTTTCTCGACTTTTTATTAAAACCGACCATATAACAGCCGAAGATGTCATCAAAAGAGAGTCAGCCCTCTCGCCTAAGGGTATCGTTCAGCCGAGCTACCCCCATGAGGATTCTGAAGGTGTTCACCGTCACCTGGGCCGGGGTAAGGTGTAACTTGAGGAAAAATTCGCAAAGTATGGGGTGGAAGGGGAACCGTAAGCCACTCTCCAGTATGGCCAGGATGGGGACGTGGATGTTTGACGGCCCCGGCTCCATGTCTTCGACCGGGGCTGTCGCGCCGGGAAATTTTTCCGTCCTTCCCTAGTCCCCCGTCTAGTGGGATCCATTTTACGGGACGGAAGAATTTACGCTGTTGGGTTTTATTTGAAAATATCGGGGTTTGTTTGAAAATGGGTGATGACATGAGTATGCCGATTTCGAATTTTTCGAAGTCGACACTTGGTATTGAGCTGTGGTATGCCAAGTCACCGGAATGTTTATTGTAAAAAGATGTCATTTTATTTGGAAAATGTTTTTTTATTTTGGAAAGGTGTCTGCAAAACCAGAAAATTGAGTTCGGGGATTTAATTACGAATGGGGAAGGTGTTAGGCACCCCACTCACCCTTTCGGTACTTCTTTCTCAAAAGTAAACCTCTTTTAGATCCGAAATCAATCGTTTCCTCGGCTAAGAGAAATGTAAAATTATTACTGATAGATGTATGAAATGAAAGACTCCTGGATATAGTTGTTGACGGGCAGATTTCGGCCCGGTTTGAATGAAAAGGATTATTTTTGAGCCGGACAGAATTTCGGCGAGAAATGATTTTCCATAGTCGGACAGAATTTCAGTTATGTTTGAAAGTAATTTTGTTTTGTTAATTTAATTTCCTTACGACAATCGGACAGAACTTCGACTGTGTTTTTGAAAACAAATTTCTATTTTGAGCCGGACAGAACTTCGGCTATGTTTTGGAAAATATTTTCTGTAGTTGGACTGAATTCCAACTAGAAAGAGTCATTTTTATTTTTAGGCATTCGAATGGAACTTCGACTGTGCCTCGGAAATAATTTGGGATTTTAGCCGGACAGAACTTCGACTAAATCCTCGAAAAGTCTTTTTCTACGATCAGACAGAATTCCGACTGCGTTTGTGAAAATATTTTAGTCGGACAGAACTTCGACTGATTTTTCAATAGGAATGTTTTGAAATAGGTCGGACAGAGCTTCGACCGTTTTTTGGAAAGATATGATATTTTTGGTTTGAAAATTCCAAAGAATATCGAGTGAATCAGCATGACCCGAGTCACATGGCATTCCAATGATCCGAGTCTGACAGCTACTGCAAACTTTCACTTCAGAGTACGAATCGAGGAATTTGGTTTTGCTTTTAAAGTGTTTTGATATTTTTCAGTCGGACAGAACTTTGACTGTAAAAATGTTTTATGGAAAATTTGCCAGAAAATATTTTGACCGGGCTTTGGAAGAAGGATTCATTTTTACCAATCAGGCAGAGCTTCGACTGGATTTTGAAAAATGGGGGAAGGGATTTATTTCTTTAAGTGTGAAAAATCCTCCCGGGATATCGAGTGCTCCGGAAATGATCCGAGTCACAAGGCATTTCTTTGATCCGATTGTGACAGCTACTGCAAGCTTTCACTTCAGAGTACGGATACAGGATTTAATTTTGTTTGAAAGTGTTTTGGGGAAAGCGAAAGTTAATCGCTGAAGAGAGATAGAATATATGTATGTATGAACAGTTAAGATATCATATATATAAACCGAGTTGGATATATTCCGAGTTGGATATATTCCGAGCTAGACGGCAGTACATATATAACCGGGGTATAAGATATCATATATATAAACCGAGCTGGATATAGTCCAATCTAGACGGCAAGTACATATATAACAGTTGATAAGGTATCGTATATAAACTGAGCTGGATATATTCCGAGCTAGACGGTAAATATTTTCGGGGCGATAACGTTTTTATGTTCTTCTTGTATGCGACAGCGGAGTCGGCATAGCCAAGCATGTGTCGAATTCTAACGAGGAGAAAGACATAAAATAATGAATTCTTTAGCAGATATGATTCGAAAGCATAAAAGACAAGTATAAAAAAATTTTGGCAAATTGATTAATTGTATCTGTACAAATCGGGGAGACGACTTCTGTAGATAGCTTCTTTAAAACATAGTAGGGTATAGTATCGGACGCGGCCGAGTGACTGATACCGAACTATGAATTAGAAGACTATCAAGAGTCTCCCGAGAGTAAAAGATAAATTAATTTATGGGAGTAAAGAGAAGCTCGGGATACTTCAAGAACGAGACTTGTTCTTGGTTGGATTTGGGATTTTCGGAATTTTGGCCGGTGTTTTAGTAGTTTTCAGGAAACTATTGAGAGAAAATGCCCGGAGGATTTGGTAGTTGAGTGTGAATTGAGAGTGGAATGAAGTTATTCGGTCTGGATTGTAGTTGGGTAGGTTTGCTATATATATTCATATATGTTGCAACTATAGTTGCGACATATGTGAAATTTCTGCCAATTGCGTGGCTCGCGTGCCACGTGTAGGGGAGATCTTTTAGGAAGCTTCTTGAAGCCTTCCAAGCTTATCTTCGACCAAAAATTAATTTAAAAATAAAAGAAAATACATTTAAAATTGAAAAGTATCACGGAGTTTTGATCTTGGTCCGAAGCTTCTGTTTGCGCTTAGTCGTCCCCTCGGAGAACTCTAACTTTGACATTTTAAATTTGATATTCGTGATCGCTGGGTTGGATCACGAATTTAGCAAATAGCTCGGGCTTGATTCGGACACTTCCTGGAAAAACCCTGAAATACGGCTCTGACGCTTTAACTAAAGTGAGAAGCGGTTGGTGCACCTCTTGGGCTGCTCAACTCCCAGAAAATCTGTTCCACAGAGAATGTCAGATTTTGAAGATGAGGTCCGTGCAAAATACGTTCGCTGATTTCCGAGGCCGGTTGACCGCTGCAGGGAAAACTGAACGAATTGACGTTTATCCTGAACTGAAATCTGGTTTTGGATCGGATAGATTCATTCTTTGTACAAGCTTCTCGGGAATGCAATTTCTTTCGCTTTTCTCCTTAGCAGAAGAATTTCGGATGTTCGTGCAGGATTCTGCTTGTACCGTCCTGTTTGGCCTGTTCGGATGCGGTTTCTATGCCGTCCGTTTGAAATTTGTCTCGATTGGTGCATCGGAATAGAATTCTGAGACAGGTAAATGTTCCTTAACACTTTACCATTGCGGGTTCATCATTTCGTATTTTTTGACTGACGTCGGTGCTGTTCGCGAGAAGTCCGAACATTCCGGAGGTGCGTACGGACACTTGTGAAGACCATTTTGCTAATTTCTGAACTTGTGGGGGCTGAGCCAAAATTTGGGTATCAACAGGGGCTAGGGAGATTTGGACGTCATTCGGTGTTTCGTGCTCAGCTTTGAAGTCCCAGATGTCAGACTCTGTGTCCAGCAGTCATCAAAATTTGTCGGACTGCTTCTTCGGTGCCATTGGTTGATCTGAAAAGAGCACAAACAGTACGACACTGTTAGTCAGTCCGGCATCTACCAGTGCGGTTAAGCAAAGGGAGACCTTTGGCTTGGCCTTCAACCAACAGCCAAGGCCAGTTCGGCTCGGTCAAGAACAGTTTGAATATGTTCATCGTCATCCATGGAGTTCACAAACATTCAAAGAACTTCCAAACTCCACAGATGTCTTGGGATATGAATCCCAAGGCAGAAACGTCGCTAAATCGACGAGAAAATCAAAAAAAGAAGTGAATGTCCGCGAAAGGAATGAAGAAAAGTTACCTGGAAGGGAGAATCGGCTCAAGAAAACTTGAAAAAACTTCGCCGGAATCTGGAGAGCACAGTGGCCGGGAATCGCCTGCGGTTGCCGGAAATCACCAGGGGATGATACGGAGCCGAAACTTTGTGAGTAATAGAGTAGCGGCTAGCAAGCGCAGCAAAGTATTTGTTCACAAACTTATGATTGCCCGCGGGTAGCCAAATCTACTAAAAATATGACTTTTCACAAATTTTATAACCGCTTTATGATTGTTTGTGCGCATGGCTACCGCTTATACCCATTTAAATACATAGTCTACGGCCACCAAGATGTATTCATTACCGTAGGAATTCAAAAACGGGCCCATAAAATCAATTCCCCACACGTCAAAAATCTCAATAATCAATATGGGGGAAAGAGGTATCATATTCTGCCGAGACATCCTTCCGGTACGTTGGCACCGAAGGCATGTCTTGGAAAACTCGTGAGCATCTTTAAAAATTATTGGCCAATAGAACCCACTTTGTAGAACCTTTGCCGCAGTTTTCCAGCCACTAAAATGGCCTCCACATTCAAGCATGTGGCAAAAGGTAAGAATTCGGTGGTATTCTTCTTTGGGTACACACCTCCGAATAATTTGATCCGGGCAGTATTTGAATAATTGTGGTTCTTCCCAAAAATAATTCCCAATGTGAGAAAAGAACCAATCTTTGTCTTGCCGAGACCAATTGTAGGTATGTTACCCGTGGCCAAGTAGTTGCAAATGTTTGCAAACCAAGGCGTGGGAAAATTACTTACTGCAAATAATTGTTCATCGGGAAAAGTATCTCAAATTGGTGTGCTAGTGCAATGAGAGTCAATGTGAATTCGGAACAAATGGTCCACCACAGAATTCTCCGTTCCTTTTTTATCTTTTATCTCTAAGTCAAATTCTTGCAACAAAAGCACCCACCGAATTAGTCTTGGTTTGGCGTCCAACTTTTGTAGCAAGTACTTTAACGCCGCATGGTCAGTATATACAACCACCTTGGACCCTAAGAGATAAGAACGAAATTTATCTAAAGCAAAGACTACTGCAAGTAATTCTTTTTCCGTCGTAGTGTACTTAAGTTGAGCGTCGGAAAGAGTTTTACTAGTGTAGTAAATGGCATGAGGAATCTTTTCAACTCTTTGTCCCAAAACTGCCCCAACGGCGTAGTCTGAAGCGTCGCACATAATTTCAAATGGTAAAGTCCAATCCGGCGCTTTCATGATGGGGGCGGTTGAAAGAGCATCACGGAGCTTGGTGAAAGCCTCCATGCACTCTTTCGTAAAGACAAAAGGAACATCTTTCGAAAGAAGATCACTAGGGAGTTTAGCGGTCTTCGAAAAGTCCCGGATAAACCGGCGGTAAAAACCTGCATGGCCCAAAAATGACCTTATTTGCTTCACGGATGATGGAGGGGAAGTTTAGAAATCAAGTCGACTTTTGCTTTGTCAACCTCCATCCCTTGATTAGATACGACATGTCCTAGTATTATACCCTCCCGAACCATAAAATGACTTTTTTCCCAACTCAATACCAAGTTCTTTTCTTTACATCGCTCTAGGACCGCGCTCAAATTTTTCAAACAATCATCAAATGAACTCCCAAAAATAGAGAAGTCGTCCATAAAAACTTAGAGAAAACTCCCCACCATGTCCGAAAAAATGGATATCATTCACCTTTGAAAAGTCGTTGGTGCATTGCACAAGCCAAACGGCATACGCCGATAGGCATAGGTGCCAAAAGGGCATGTGAATGTAGTTTTTTCTTGATCTTCTGGATCAATGGGTACTTGATTATATCCGAAATAACCGTCAAGAAAACAATAATACCCGCGACACGCCAGACGCTCAAGAATTTGGTCAATAAAAGGTAATGGAAAATGATCCTTGCGCGTCATGGCATTCAATTTCCTATAATCAATACAAACCTGCCATCCGATAGTGACACGTGTGGGAACAAGTTCATTTTTTCATTTTTAATCACTATTATGCCCAATGTTTTTGGAACTACTTGAGTTGGGCTTACTCATTTGCTATCTGCAATTGGGTAAATAATTCCCGCATCGAGTAGCTTCACGACTTCTTTCATGACTACTTCTTTTATGTTTGGATTTAGCCGTCTTTGCATCTCCCTTGATGGCTTGGCATTGTCCTCTAAAGTGATTCGGTGCATACATATAGAAGGATCAATGCCATGAAGATCGGCAACCGTCCATCCTATGGCTTCCTTATTTTTTTTAACTCCTCAATTAACCGACTTTCTTGTGAATGAGTCGAGTCGGAGGCAATGATTACTGGGAGTGTTTTATTGGGTCCCAAAAATGCGTATTTTAGAATATTCGATAAAGGCTTCAATTCAAGAGTAGGTGGGACTTCGAAGGATGATGGTGCCGGAACACTTGACAAGTCAGGAAGAGGCTCAAATTGAGGTACCCGTTTTGGAGGCGCACCATCTAAAAGTAAATTGACTTCTTCAATTGATTGGTCAATGTCAAATTCATCAAACCCAAAATGTGCCAAGCAAGCCTCCAAAGGATCACTAGTGAGAATGTAAAGCATTACTTTCTCAACAACTTCATATATGATATCTACCGCATAGCACTCGCGGTCATCCCCAATGAGTGGTGATTTGTTTGGACAATAGACATTCACTTTGATTGTCATATTACCAAAAGTCACTTCCATCTCTCCACTTCTCACATTAATGTTTGCATTTGCTATCACCAAAAATGGTTGACCGAGGATGACGGACGTTTGTTTCTTACGGGTCACTACTGGCTCGACATCTAGAACCACAAAGTCGGTCGGAAAATAAAAAACTTGTACTTTCACAATAACATCCTCCATCATCCCCCTTGGTATTTTGATAGATCGGTCTGCAAGTTGTAAGGTGATCGTGGTGGGCTTAAGTTCCCCAAGAAGATGTTCAAAAATGGAGTAAGGAATTAAGTTCACACTAGCACCTAAGTCAATTAGTGCCCTATCAATGTTTTGGGTTCCAATGGTAATGGGGATACTAGGAGTCCCCGGATCTTGTAATTTTAGAGGAGCAATGCATTGAAATACAGAGCTCACTTTTTCAGTGAGTAAAACTTTTTTCAAAATGTGGTTGCGAGTTCTCCATTTTTTAGTGC
>NMUG010008936.1:0-11453 GCA_002855965.1 Monotropa hypopitys
ATAATATTACCCCGGGGCATACTCAATTGAGTTGTTAGGCCGAGCAGTGGTGTGGTAATGAGAATAGAAAATCTCCTTGGCATGCTCTCTTATGCTGTTAGGCCGAGAAGGGGGATTGAGAAGAGATGATCCCGTGGCAGACTTTTATGCTGTAAGGCCGAGTAGGGATGTGGTGCTATGGGCACGTTACACAACAATTAAATCAAAGAAAGATGCTATGGGCACAATTATAAAGAATGCATGGTTAATGGTATGATTACGTGATAGTTGGGGAGAGACACCATCCCTTGAACAGATGCATGTTTACGTGATAGAAGGGGAGAAACACAACCCCTTAGTTTACTTGTTTATTTACTTGTACTTTTCTTTGTACACTGCGAGTTTCTCTTTACATATTAAACTGCATATATTGACTATTGTAGCTGACACTCCTGGATATCTTTTGCTGTTTGTTTTGTAATCTATATTCAGGTCAGGAGGAGTAATGGGTTCACTTTTGCCAGCCTTTGTCGAGTTGCCTTGCCGAGCAGTTATTAGAGGTTGCACCATGTTGGAGATTTTTACTTTTCAGTTGTTCAATAGATGGTTGGTGATAGACTGGTTTTACTATGTCGGTTGAGTTATGAGAGTTGTGTTGTTGGTTAGTGGAGTTTTCTTTTATGGACCACTTGATGGAGTTTTATATTCAGTTCTTCCGCTGTGTTTTTATTTTATAGTCAGACTTGTGAGATTATTGTGACATATATCACTTGGGTTTTCAGTTGTGATGCTTTGTTAATCATTTATCCGTTGCCAGATTTAATATTATTATTATTATATTCTGGAATGGGCCATGACAGCTTGGTATCAGAGCTCCAGGTTGATAGATTCTGGAGTCAAGAGTGCTTGAGGTTTTGAGGAGAGAGTTGGTATGAGCCAGTAGAGTGTATATTCCGGGATTATTGTGCGTGTTACTTTGACACCCAGACAACTACCTTGAAATCCGATTTGAAAAGCGTCTGATCAACGTATTTTCCAAATGGGAAGTCTTAGACAGTTAATTGGAAAAGCATAATATATCGGAATACCGAGTCTAGGTTGAGTCGAGAAGTGTGTAAGAGTGTGATAGTAGAGTGTTTGAGAAGAGGAATATCGGCAAAAGGCATGGCTTGGCAAAGGAACCGTAAGGCTAGGACACTTAGGTGTTGCACAATTTATTTCGCTTTATACATTGTTATGAGATGTATTACATTGTGTAATTTTTGTGTTGATTGTCTCTAATAAATCTTTTTGATAATCAGGAGAGTATAATGGAGAACGTAGAGGATGCAGCTTCCACCGGACCTGCAGAGGGTGAGGTGAATCAGCCTCCTGCACAGGGGAATCCACCTCCAGTAGTTCCGGAGAATAGAGTTGAGGCAGCCATGGCTCATTTTCTGGAGAACCAGGTTGCATTTATGCAGTGGCAGACTGCACAGAGAGAGGGTGCAGCGGGAACCAATTTGTTGGAGAGGTTCCATCGGATGTATCCGGCAGAGTTTGGTGGGGGAGTATCTCCCGCATTAGCAGAGGAGTGGCTAAAAGGAGTAGAGAGAGTATTGCATGCCATGGGCGCATCAGACGAGCAGAAAGTCAACTTAGCGACTTTCAATTTGAAGGGCGAGGCCCTAATCTGGTGGGAAGCTTATAGTCGCCAGCTGACTACGGTGGAGGAGGGTGGAGTTCCTAGGGCTATCACCTGGGACTTGTTCATCAAGGGGTTCAATGATCACTTCTACCTAGAGAGTTATCGCACAGAGCAGGAGAATGCTTTCTTGTACCTAAAGCAAGGAAGTATGACAATGGATGAGTATGAGATAAAGTTTGCTGCTTTGTCTCGCTATGCGGTGGAGCTTGTGAACACCGATGCCAAACGGTGTAAGAGGTTTCGTGGGGGACTGATTCCCAGTATTGCGACCCGCATGACTCAGTTTAGGGAGAGAGACTATGCTGACCTAGTGGAGATGGCCAGGATGACTGGCAAAGATGTTCAGACTTTGATGGATCACAGGGCCAAGAAAGGGAAGACAAGTGGTGGTTGGTCGGGGAAGGCGACCAGTGAGGGAAAGGCTTTTTCTGGCAAGGGGTACAATGGCTCCAAATCACAGAGGAATTGGCAGAGGGAGAAGGGCAGTCAGTTTTCTGGGGCTAGTGTGCAGAGTGGTGATCGCCGTTGTTTCAGGTGCGGAGGTGAGGGTCACATGATTCGTCAGTGCCCAGTAAAAGATAAAGAGATGCATTAGGTGAAATGTTATTCTTGTGAAGAGATGGGTCATAAGGCGTCGAGGTGCACCAAGCCTCGTAGTACTCCAGCATCTTCAGTGGGTAGTGCGGTAGTGGTTCAGGGCCGTGGTCAGGGTACTACTGTTGTTCCAGGCAGAGTCTTTGTTGTGACGCGTCAGGGGGAAGAGGCAGTACCAGATGTGGTTACAGGTACATTTCTTATATCGGATTTCTATGCTCGAGTTCTTCTTGATTCTGGATCTACTCATTCATTTATATCCGAATCTTTTGGTCGTATGCTTGATAGACCTTCAGTGGTCTTACCTTATACTTTGGCCATATCTACGCCTATGGGGGAGACAGTTAGAGTGAGTACTTGTTACCCTGATTGTGCTTTAGAGGTAGAGGGGAGGCAGTTAGCAGTGGACTTGGTGCCGTTGGCAATGTCTGATTTTGATGTTATTCTAGGTATGGACTTCTTATCAGCACATCATGCTTTGATCGATTGTCTATCGAAAGAAGTTCTTTTTATTATTCCAGATGAGGCCAACATAAAAATTTGGGGCGAGAAGAAAGTGGGCAAATCTTGCCTTATTTCTAGTATGCGTGCGAGGACACTCCTTAGTAAAGGGTGTCAAGGCTATCTAGCCTATATTGTTGATGATCGAGAGGTGGAGACAAAAAATTCAGATATTCCAGTGGTGAAAGAATTTGAAGATGTATTTCCGGATGACTTGCCAGGAGTTGTTCCCGATAGGGAAATTGAGTTCACTATTGAGCTAGTGCTTGGGGTGAGCCCCATATCTATTGTGCCATACAGAATGGCACCTGCAGAGTTGTATGAGCTGAAAGTTTAGTTGAGAGAGTATCTGGAGAAGTGCTTTATTCAGTCTAGTTCTTCACCATGGGGTGCGCCTGTACTCTTTGTGAAGAAGAAAGATGGCTCTATGAGGATGTGTATTGATTATCGACAGCTGAATAGGATGACTGTTAAAAACAAGTACCCTTTGCCCAGAGTCGATGATTTGTTTGATCAGTTGCAAGGGGCAACTATTTTCTCGAAGATTGATTTGAGATCTGGATACCATCAGTTGAAGATTAGAGACAATGATGTACCGAAGACAGCTTTTCGTACTAGGTACGAACACTTTGAGTTTTTGGTCATGCCTTTTGAGCTGACAAATGCTCCTGCAGTTTTCATGGATCTGATGAATCGGGTTTTTCAACCCTATTTAGAATCTTTTGTGGTAGTCTTTATTGATGATATTCTTGTTTACTCCCGTACTATGGAGGAGCATGAACATCACCTGAGGACTGTGTTGCAGACTTTGAGAGAGAAGCAGCTGTTTGGGAAGTTCAGCAAGTGCGAGTTCTGGCTGAAGAGTGTGGTTTTCTTGGGGCATGTGATATCTAGCGATGGCATCTGTGTGGATCCGAAGAAGATTGAGGCAGTGGTGAGTTGGCCAGCACCGTCTAGTGTGACTGAGATCCAGAGTTTTCTGGGGTTGGTTGGGTATTATCGTCGCTTTATTCGTGGCTTTTCAGAGATTGCTTTGCCTATGACAAAGCTGATTCGGAAGAATGTCAGATTTGTATGGTCCGACGAATGTGAGAGGAGTTTTCAGTTGTTGAAGGAGAAGTTGGTGACTGCACCTGTTCTGACAGTTCCTGAGGGTACCAATGATTTGGTGATCTATAGTGATGCATCGTTGCGTGGGTTGGGGTGTGTGCTGATGCGGAGAGGGAAAGTGATTGCTTATGATTCACGTCAGCTGAAGCCTAATGAGCTGAATTACCTTACCCATGATCTAGAGTTGGCAGCAGTGGTTTTGCTTTAAAGCAATGGCGGCACTATCTTTATGGTGTGACTTGTGAGATTTACACACATCATCAGAGTCTCAAATATTTGTTCACTCAAAAAGAACTTAATTTGAGACAGCGGAGATGGCTAGAGTTGATAAAGGATTATGACTGCTCGATTCATTATCATCCAGGTAAGGCCAATGTGGTGGCCGATGCTTTGAGCCGGAAATCGGCTGGCAGTTTGTCTTGTGTGAGATGTGCCAGAGTTGAGAATTTTTGTGAAGTGAAGAAGCTGAATGCATAATTAGAATTGGGCAGTGGAGATGTATTGTTAGCTCGGTTTTCTGTGCGACCGACCTTTATTGATCGTATTCTGGGAGAGCAGGATTCTGATGAGTGGTTGAGAAAGAAGAGGCAGCAAATAGTTGATGGCATGGAGAGTGAGTTCCGGATTGGCAGTGATGGTATGCTTATTTTCGGACAGCGTATGTGTGTTCCTGACAGTCCTGACCTGAAAAATAGCATTCTGGAGGAAGCTCATTGTTCTGCTTATGCCATGCATCCTGGTGGCAATAAGCTGTACAGAAATTTGCGGGAAAACTTTTGGTGGAAGGGCATGAAGAAGGATATAGCAGAGTTTGTGTCCAAGTGCTTGACTTGCCAGAGGGTAAAGGTAGAGCATCAGAGGCCTGCAGGTTTGCTTCAAAACCTACCGATACCTGTATGGAAGTGGGAACACGTGACCATGGATTTTGTTGTGGGATTGCCGCGTTGTAGCAGAGGCTTTGATTCGATTTGGGTGATTGTGGATAGGTTGACCAAATTGGCTCAATTTTTGCCGGTGCGTGTCACCTACACCACTGAGAGATATGCGAAGCTGTATATTGAGGAGATTGTTCGTTTGCATGGAGTCCCAGTGTCAATTGTCAACGACAAGGATCCTAAGTTCACTTCGAGATTTTGGCAGAGTTTGCAGCAGTCTTTGGGGACTTCATTGAAGTTCAGTACGGCTTTCCATCCGCAAACAGATGGTCAGTCGAAGAGGACTATTCAGATTCTAGAGGACATGTCGCGAGGGTGTGTTCTTGATTTTCGTGGAGTCTGGGATGACTATCTTCCATTAGCAGAGTTTGCTTATAATAATAGTTACCAGTCCAGTATTGGCATGTCACCCTATGAGGCACTGTATGGAAGGCATTGTCGTACGCCTATTTGTTGGAGCGAGGTTGGAGAGCGCCAGTTGTTGGGTCCCGAGTTGATTCAGCAGTCAGCAGATGGAGTAAAGTTGATTAGAGAGAGACTGAAGATAGCTCAGAGTCGGCAGAAGAGTTATGCTGACAACCATCACAGAGACTTAGAGTTTGAGGTGGGTGACAGAGTTTTCCTTCGAGTTTCGCCTTGGAAGGGGGTGATCTGTTTCAGAGGCAAGGGAAAGTTAGCACCCAGGTATGTGGGGCCTTATGAGATCATAGAAAGAATTGGTGTGACAGCTTATCGATTATCCCTACCAACTGAAATGTCTCGCTTACATGATGTTTTCCATGTATCTGCACTTCGCAAATGCATTGGTGATCCTACACATGTGTTGCAAGACGAAGGGATTGAGATTCAGGAGGATTTGTCTTATGAGGAAGAGCCGTTGAGAATTGTTGATCGGAAGGAGAAAGTTTTGCGCTCCAAGATTGTGCGATGGGTGAAGGTCTTATGGCGATACCATGGCTTGGAAGAAGCCACATGGGAGGGCGAAGATGCCATGAAGGCCAAATATCCTCATTTATTCGATTCAGGTATGTCTTTTATTTTCGAGGGTGAAAATTTCTTAAGGAGGGGAGAGTTGTCACGCCCGAACCAATTAAATAAATTAAATAAAGATATTATAAAATTTTAGAAGTAAAGAGGAAGGAAAAATATAATGTGAGGAAGGGTTAATAATTTTTAAGAAGAGTTATAATGATTTTTAAGTAAAAACAAGTGTAATTATATTTTTAATTACATATAAGTGTGAGGGGGTGGCGCACAAGGGAAATAACAAGTTTTAGTGGAGGGCAAGAAGGTCTTTAGCCTTTAAAATCTGTCATTAGAAGTATATATGGCCATTATACTCCTAGTAGGGTTATAATGTAACGTCTTGTTGGCTATAGATCTAGAGGGATTAAGAGAGAGAGATTGAGAAGAACCTTGGAATTGAAGCCCTTGGGAGAAGATTTTGAAGAAGAATTCTCTTGCAATCTTGTCCCTAGCATCCAATAGGTAAACTTCATATTTTTATAATTTTAATTTCGTGCTTAATTAGCCCCAGATTAAGGGTTCTTCCTTAATCACGTTTAGGGGCTGTTTACTTAGATCTAGTGGGCAAAATCATGGTTTTTGATGTTTTAAACTTGATTTTTGAAGTCAAATCTTTTATATATATTGAGGATAGATGTCTACTTAATTGTAGAGTGATTGATTTGAGGAGTTTATACAAAAAAATCGAGTTTAAAAGAGGTTTGTTCAAAAATAATTAGCAAAACGATTAGCAGATTTTCGATGTGCTCAATTCTGCGCGAACCGGTATACACACTGGTACACCGACCGGTATGCCGGCCGGCATGCCGGGCGGCGTACCGGCCTTAAGAAAAATGCCCAGTAAATCTAAGAAAAATCATGTACGAAAAATTTGTACTAACCGTCATGCCGGGCGGTACACCGGTTATCATACCGGTTTTGGGTAATTTTGGGCAATAAAGTTTGTTTTATAAAAGAACAAAAATTTACACTTACTGGCTTCCCGGCCGGCATGCCGGGCAGTACACCCGTTGTGTACCGGTCCCATACCGGTCAGTAGGAATTTTGGGGAAAAGTGTTTGGGTTGTCGGGAATTGATATTTAATTAATTTTAAAATATTTTAAGGGGAAATTCCTGACTGAGAGAGGTTGTAAAATCAGTAAATAAGAATTCTTTACTTATATTTAGTTTGGAAGGATTATTTACACGTGGTTATATAATAACAGGAGATCAGCCGGGATCTACCAAAGCACCCCAGTAGATTCTTACTTGGCGAGTTCACGCAGCAGGTGAGTGTGTAGCTACCTTTCCATATATGTATTTTATTATGTGTGAGTTAGTGCATAAATGTGGGGTGAAATTATATGCTACTTATGTGATCATCGTGTGAAGTTTCTTGCTTTCCTTACTCACATACAAGTATGATTAAAAATGAGATGTGTTAATGTCATGCATGAAATATGAATAAAATATTGATAGTTATGCTATGGGCATGTTTGAGATGATGTGGTTTATGCATTGGCATGATAAACACTTGTTGAGCCTTATATACTCTTAGTTGGTATTATATCCTTGAAAAGAACATATTGAAATGATTGACAAACACACGAAGAGATAATATTACCATGGGGCATACTCAATTGAGTTGTTAGGCCGAGCAGTGGTGTGGTAATGAGAATAGAAAATCTCCTTGGCATGCTCTATTATGCTGTTAGGCCGAGAAGGGAGATTGAGAAGAGATGATCCCGTGGCAGGTTTTTATACTGTGAGACCGAGTAGGGATGTGGTGCTATGGGCACGTTACACAACAATTAAATCAAAGAAATGTGCTATGGGCACAATTATAAAGAATGCATGGTTAATGGTATGATTACGTGATAGTAGGGGAGAGACACCATTCCTTGGACAGATGCATGTTTACGTGATAGAAGGGGAGAGGCACAACCCCTTAGTTTACTTGTTTCTTTACTTGTACTTTTCTTTGTACACTACGAGTTTCTCTTTACATATTAAACTGCATATATTGAGTGTTGTAGCTGACACTCCTGGATATCTTTTGCTGTTTGTTTTGCAATCTATATCCAGGTGAGGAGTAGTAGCGGGTTCACTTTTGCCAGCCTTTGCCGAGTTGCCTTGCCGAGCAGTTATTAGAGGTTGCTCCATGTTGGAGATTTTTACTTTTCAGTTGTTCAATAGATGGTTGGTGATAGACTGGTTTTACTATGTCAGTTGAGTTATGAGAGTTGTGTTGTTGGTTAGTGGAGTTTTCTTTTATAGACCACTTGATGGAGTTTTATATTCAGTTCTTCCGCTGTGTTTTTACTTTATAGTCAGACTTATGAGATTATTGTGAAATATATCACTTGGGTTTTCAGTTGTGATGCTTTGTTAGTCATTTATCCGTTGCCAGATTTAATATTATTATTATATTCTGGAATGGGTCGTGACAATTCGCTCCAGATATCCACTGAAGTATCGGTAATGAATCGTACTTTTAACAATCCCGATGCAGACCCCAAAGTTTCCAAAAACAAGTTATCACATAAGTTGTTCATATACACCCTTATTAGGGTGATTTTCGCATATAATATCTCTCATATATTTCACATCTCACTTATAGACTTACATAGCCCAAAGTTTATATACACTGGACTCTCATACTACTAAACCTTGCTCTGATACAACTAAATCTATCATGACCCGGACCCATCCTCTGAGGTCATCGAGACAGACGTCAGACAATTATAATAATCATGCCAGGTAATTATTATAATTACCTAAGGCCACACTTGACTTCTTAATTATTTAAGAATAAATGAGGATTTCTTTATAGCGGAAGAAATAAAATAAACACATTTTCCACGTTAATATATTAATAAATGAGTGAAATAAAAACTGGAAATAAAAGTTCAGAGCATCTAAACTAATAAAAAAGGTACAACTAAACTAAACGTACTACTAGAACTGCTGTGAATCCCTGCTAGCTATCCAACTAATAGTTTCCTAGAAATTAATAATTTAAAAATATAAGTTGAAAGCTCGTGTAAGTGACGAAACACAGAAATATAGGTTTTATTGCCATGGATATAAATAACAGTATAAAACAGTGCATTATTTCCAGAAATGTAATTGTGTTCAGAACAGAATCAGAAATCATGTCAGAATTCTAAACAGATACCAAACTAAAAAATGCCCTACTAATATCAGAATAGAATAAAACAGTACAGAACAGAATAAATATCGGCAACAGAACAGAATCATAGTAGTAAACAGAACAGAAAGCCGATGTCCAGAACATAATAGGGCATTTGAGTTGGTTTTCTTAAAACCCTTGTTTTAATATTTAAATTTCATTTTAAGTATCATATTTTCCATTAGTGTTATAATATGCTAAACTAGACAGATATTAGAATAGACAGAACGGAACAGAGTAATTGGGCGTCCCCAATGGATTTGCTAGACGTATGACACAAAAATCCAATTCTTATTTATTTATAGACGGTAAGCTAGTCATTTGTACCCCCTAGCTGACAGGGCCAGGTCGCTAGGCATATACCCCCTAGAGTAGGGCCAGAAAGCCAATCTTCCCTTGGTGTGAGACTGTCTCTTATCACATTATTCGGATGGTCATATACTAGATTTGCAATTATTTCATAATCCATGAAATAAATAAAATATTTAATAGATAATCCCACGGAAGACAGGGATAATTTTTAAGAAACATACCAGAAAATCCGTGTATTTATGTGCATAGTCACTCACCTGAATATTGAACTTTAATCCAAAAGACCTGAATAACAGAATAAAGGAATATATAAATAAATGGTTCTTGTAAAAGTACCTAACCTATTATTCCTTAAATTCCCCACATTCTTATTTATCTCCCCAAATAATCCTTAATAATTTCTTATCAACTTTATTATCACTAATCTATAAATTTTCTCTATTTTCTTTAATCGCTTATTTAATTTACTATTAGCTCTCATATTTTTCATTTAACAATATTTCTATATTTAATCTTATTTTTTTATAATCTCTATTTAAATTAAATAAGAAAGTCAATTCAGAAATTATACCAATTTTGATGAATTTTCGTTGATTTATTCGACGACGATCCTCGCACCGCGAACCACTACCAAACCACTGAAAAAAATCACCAAAACTCAATCAGAACCGCCAACAAATCGACACAACTCACGCACACACCAGCCTAACACCATCTAACACAACAAACGCAACCCAACACACCACTAGACAGTCGTCGGAAATTTGAGGTTCTGTAGACTAAATGGAGTCGAGTCAGCTAGACTGATGGACTATAGGGTATCTTAAGTTGGAGTTAGAGTATTTGGTTATATAATATTAGCTAATAATTCTATTTTGATGGTCAGAATCATTATGGCAGAGGATGCGCATAGAGTTGGAGATCGAGAATCGTTTCCTTCAGTAGGGCAAAGGCAGGAAAGGCAGGATGAGCCGATAGGAGAAGAGCAAATTAATGTAGATCCGATACATCAGTTGCAAGAGGTTATGCTTAGGATAGCGGAGAATCAAGTTCAATATCTTACAAGACCAATCCCAGAGCAAAGGCCGTTAGTGGATGTTCATACTTCTTTATTTAAGTGTTTTAAGGCAATGGATCCGTCAGCTTTTACAGGGAGTAAGGGAGAGGAAGATGCCGAGAATTGGATTAAGAAAGTTAAGCAAATCTTTAGTATTATGAGGGTAGGTGATGATGATAAAATAAATTTGGACGTGTTCATGTTATCAGAGGAAGCATATCATTGGTGGCAGTCAGCAGAGAGAGTGATATTAGCAGCAAGAGTAAATATTAGAGTTTTTTGGAGAGATTTTGAGGAGGATTTCAACGAGAAGTATTTTTCTGAGTACTATCAGGGTGAGAGGAGGAAAGAATTTGTGATGCTAGAGCAGTGAGAGATGTCAGTATACCATTATGTTGTGAAGTTCACAGCTCTGTCTCAGTTTGCGCCATTTATGGTTGATACTGAACAGAATATGTGCGAGAAGTTTCAATTGGGATTAAATCCTAGGATTCAGTCAAGAGTTGTTATTTTGGAGGAGCAGAATTTTAGAAAGCTTATTGCAAAGTGCAAGATTGTGGAAAAAGAAATTGGGAAGATAGATGATAGAAGGGAGCAGGCTAAGAGAGCTAGATCTAGCAGTTATCCAAATCAAGTTAGAATTGGGAATCAGAATGTGTAGTCTAATGGAAGGCAGAGTCTTGGTAGTCAAAGGAGCAAAGTAGTTAGTCATTCGGGAAAGCAAAATTCAGGATCGCAGATATCAGAGGTACAGTGTTATAGATGTAATCAAGTGGGTCATTATGCTAGAGAATGTTCAGAGCAACCAGTGACTTGTTATGTTTGTGGTCAGCAAGATCATATGAGGTGAGAGTGTCTTCAAGTTAGGGTTGAAGTTTCAACAATTGGGAATGTGCCGGGTAGAAATCAAGGGATAACAAGTAGTTACAAAAAAAAAAGAGGAAGGAAATAATCATGAGATGTAACTAAGCAAAGTTGAGTTTGTTCTTGTTGGTGAGAATATTTTTGGCAAGCTAAGAATATTAATCTAGATATGTTTAAATTTCGGGGCGAAATTTCTGTAAGAGGGGAAGAATTGT
>NMUG010008937.1:0-11453 GCA_002855965.1 Monotropa hypopitys
TATAACTTGTCTAACTTGACATTTTTAGACAAGTTACAGTACATTTTGAATAGTATAAGTTACAATGCATTTTGAACTTGTTCAAAATATATTGTACATTGCATTTTGAAGGTTTTGTAGTTAGTCCTTTGATAATCTAATCGCATTCATATATCCAATTCTAACTTTAATTGGATATAATACCTATACGATTCAATTCAAAATTTACATATTCAGTTACATTGTTACTCATATATCGTTGTATATCGAATTGCATATCGCTATACTACCTGGATGATTCTAATACTATTGTAGTCATCAACTCCTTGTATCTTTAACCCTTGTCATCAACAAATCTTGTCCTCTCCCAAAATCTTCCCGTCGTCAACTCTTGTTGTCATCAACTCTTGTCATCGTCAACTCCTTCTATCATAATGGGGGGTTTGTTAAAGAAGTAATAAAATGTTATATATAGTTAAATCATAGAGGTAAAATAGTAATTATGCAATAAAGGACATAGTGAGGGATGAGAAATTATTGCCTGTGTGTTACACAGTAATAAGTCTAAAAAATGGGATCGACCAAAAATATCTGTAAGAAATATCTGTGTAAATTATGGCCCATTGTGTAGGATTAATCAATGACACTCTCAACCCTATGTTAGCTTATTCGAAGGCACAAACTACCCGAGTGTCCCATTTTCTCAGTAGCCGGTTATTATGTTAAAAAAATTCAAACAAATTTTAAGCATTGATCTTTTTAAATATGAGCACGAATGTGTTAGATTAGTTGTTAGAATAATAGTATTGAGAGTTTTGTCCTACAATGCTTATATGAAGTTATGTAGTGTCTCTCTCATTATATAAATAAATTATTCATGTCCTAGGGTTAATTAACACCATATACACTTTTTGCTTCTTTTATTACATAGTAGTCATAATTCTAAGAAAACCACAACCCTCAATCAAACCCTAATCCTATTATATTATGTTGCTACAAAATCCTAGCCCCCACTCACTAAAACCCTACTCGCCTCCCATCATCGTTGCCTACTTGGATATCTGTCTCACCTTTCGATGCTTCCTCTTCAACCTCCTCATACGCTTATTCTTTCACTTAGCCCTCATCGTAACACGAATCTTTCTTTAAACTTTCTCTTTCGACTATCTCTATATGTAGAAGCCCTCCCGTCACCGTCACCTCTTTGTTCTCTCGCCCATATCGTTAGCATTTAATCCTAAAACCTACATATGCCCATTCGGCAACCCTCATCAACCATCTATAATTGTCGCAATCCCTTTCGGCTTGGTGTTTTTTCACACACCTTCAACTTTGCCGTAACAAATCGTCGCCTTCCTTCATCAGTATGCCGAAAACCCTAATACATCAACCAATCTTTTCCCAGAATAGTTTCTCGATCCAAATTATCATTGTCGCCATCACCAACGGGTCCCTCAATCATCATCGTCGCCTCTAGTACACCAGTTTGTCGTCGCCTCCCTTCTACCTTTACCGACCCTTTTCCAGGCATGTAGGCCACTTTTTAGACATGTACGCTACTGTGTTTCTCTTCTGATTATGGATATATGTTGGTTTGATGGTTCTTTATTGAGTCGACTCATTGATGTTTGATGTACTGAGTTAACTCACTGATGTATCAGTTTTGATGTACTAAGTTGACCCACTACTATTTCAGTTTCTGATCATTTTGATTCTCATTGATGTTGTTTGTGGTGATTGGTTACTAGTAGTTGTGAGCAATTGTTATCTCTTCAGTATTTGACACCATGTTTGAAGAGAAGTCTACCGAATCTACAATTTGTGGTAGTTCCTCCGGTTCTTCTCGGTTTTGCGAGCAGCATTCTATTACCTCTATTCCATTTTATAGAAGGAATTATGATCTTTGGGCTAAGGCAATTGAGGTATATTATCTAGCTGAGTCTGAGTTCTCATATTGGACTGATGACTCTCCCGATGCGGTCGTCTCTACATATCGAGCATGGCAAGCCATCGATGCACGTATTGGTTTTGAGCTATGGAATAGTATGGAGGAGCAGACTGTTGGATCTCTCATGTTGTTAATACAACTAAACAAATATGGACCCATGCCTAGAAATTGTATTCAGGGATCAATAATCTTCGTCGCACATATGATCTCCATCAGTCTTTCTATTCTATCTCTCAATACAATTTATCTTTCGGGGATTATTATGCTCATTTCTATCGTATTTGCAATGAACTTGATATTTGTGATCCTCTCTCCACTGACATCAAAGTTATGTGACGCCAACATAATAATTGTAAGGTTGCTTGATTTTTGCTTAGGGTCTCTTTATTTACGACCTCATGAGTAATCAGATTTTGGGGTCTCAAGATCTCCCCTCTCTCAGCGAGGTCTTCAGGCGTCTTCGTCGGTCATCGATCTCCACTCATTCACATGTCCCTTCTTTTGATCGCTCTGCCTTCGCTGCTACTGTTGATAGTTCTAGTTTTGTAGTCAAGCGCAGACGTGGTCACAACTATGATGTCGACTTTAGTAGTCGTGGCCATTCTTCTGGTGGTCACGACGTGTAATGGTCCAGAAATTTTTAATATAATTTCCCATTATTTCAAATATTCTTAGGAATTATTATTTAAACTCCTTCAATTCTTGTTCTGGGAAATTCTTCCTAATAATTCCCTTGAAGTAATATTCCCTTTGGTTGATTGAAAATATATTTCATCCTTGAGTTATAGATTCCCAAGCCTCGCCAAAGTGATTGTTGAATCAAGAGGAGTTGGGTGTGCTTGGTAGGGAAATTGATGTACTAATGGATTTTCGGGGGACTGCTATGAGTGTTTGGCATTCACATTTCAAGTGATTGAATTCTTCTAAAAAATCTCCTCTTGATGGTTGTGGTGTTTGATCTTATAATGTCGTAGAGAATTCAATTACGAATCCAACACAATTTGAATCATTTCATTCGGAGTTCGAACGGAGAATCTACGCTCGAAAGAAAACCATTGCCCTTAAACCTCCAACTACTGGAAATAGGGGAGAAGGCTTTTCCCTTCTACCGGGAGAACAGAGGGAGAAGGAGGGAAGGGGAGGGGCTGCATGCTGAGGTACCAGGAGAAGGTAGGGGAGGATCCCTTCTACCAGGAGTTGGGAGGGGAGAGCCCCAACCACCGGGAGAGCATGCGGGAGAAGGAGATGGTCCACGCCTAGACTACTGGGAGACCAAGAAACGCATGTGGGAGACCGTGCAGGAGAAGAGGAGAAGGGGGTTGCAAGCGAGAGCTGCAACCCGGACTACTGGGAGAAGAGCCCCGAATTACCGGGAGTGCAAGAAGGCAGGGAGCCTGCAGGCTTGGCTGCAGCTCTGACTACCGGGAGTCCACTCCTGGACTACCGGGAGTCCGCATATTAATTTCTGCTGTTCGGGAATTTTTGTCCGAGGGTAATCTTGTCTTTTGGGCTCGAAATAAATGCATCACTCTCGCCCTAAACTCTCATTATTCTCCAGAACTCTCTCTCTCTCTTCCATCTATCTTCAAATTCTCTCAAACTCTCTCACTTCTCTCTAAGATTCAAGAAGATTGGCTTGGAGTTTGAAAAAAACCCAAGGTTTAAAGTTGTCGACAGATCTCCCCTCTCTCCATTGATGTACAAAGCTTGTCCATTCTTCAAGATTCCCTCACTTAGGGTTTTGCGGATCTTCGATTGAGGTAGAGATTTCTAGCCCTCGTGTCTTTATATTTGGTTTTCTCCCTCTCCCTCTAAGATTTTCAAGAAATTTCAAATGTGTGTGTGTGTATTTTCAAATTTCCCCTTATGGGTTGTGTTCATCCATCAATTGGTTGAATGTGTGTATTCAATAGAGTCTTATTGAACTCCCTATGACTTTAATTTGTTGATTCCTTATTCAATTTCGAAAACCCCCAATTTTGTGTAAAATCCTAACTTTTGAGTCTTGAATCAAATTGGGGTAAATGGTTGATTTTAATTGATTTAGGCAATTAATAAGTCTAGTATGTACCTCATCATATTTGAATCAAAAATTGAACAAATTGAAGGAATTTTGGGTATAACTCATGTTTTGGGTCTAGTTGAGTGATTAGGAGGCGTTGCCCTAATTGCATTGAAATTAATTGATGAAAAGATAAATGTGGATGAAAGACCCTAAAACATGTGAGTATATTATGGTTGGCTATATTTATAGGATTTTGATCCCTAGGATTTTGATCCTTGAATGCTATGCATTCACGATATTATGCAATTGGGGATTGTTTGGCCCCTCCCGACGAGTTGAGAAATACTAGGAAATATACAGTTAGTTGGTTGATCACCTACTATCTCGGAACTTGACCGAAACCAAATAACTCAACTGATTTGATAAATTAAGGAATTGGTATGTTATAAACCAATCTCCTTGGAAATTGATGAAAATTGGTATGTTATAAACCAATCTCCTTGGAAATTGATGAAAACTGGTATGTTAGAAACTAATGTTTTGAAAGTAATGAAAATGAGTCGTTTAGAACTCGTAGGACTTCGTAGATTGAAA
This sequence comes from Monotropa hypopitys, assembly GCA_002855965.1. Lineage (NCBI taxonomy): Eukaryota > Viridiplantae > Streptophyta > Magnoliopsida > Ericales > Ericaceae > Monotropa > Monotropa hypopitys. The sequence goes on from NMUG010008937.1 coordinate 4,527, forward strand.
ACCAACTCCCTTGTATTTGATAACGCAAGTCTTTTGAAAAAATGGTCATTTATTCCTTTGTTTTGACAAAGTGAGTCCTTTGGCAAATTGTGAGTTTTCACACTTTGGTTGGTGTCGTTGAGTCTTTTGGAAACATCAAGTGTTGAACTTGAGTCAAAGGATGAAATGAGAACGTTTTAGCTTGAAAATGTAATGAGATCCCTATGCATACATGTTTACATTCCTTGTCTTGTCACACATATGCACCCCAATTTTAGAAACACTTGGTTATAGATTTCTCTACTAGGCGGTGGTGCCTAACCCTATATTTTATAGGTAAGTGGCTTCTTTGGATTGGAGCCGCATCTTCGGGCTCCTTGCCGGGTTTGGAGTTCGTTGCACCATAGATGATATGTCTCTTTCATTATCGTCATTTGTATTTTCTTTATTCACATTGTTGTAATATTGTAAAAGACTATTTTATAAAGTCCTCGATTGCTTTTTGGTTATTCATTATAGTTGTAAAAGCGAAATGGACTACGATTATAAAGTCCCCTAATCGCTTGTAGTATTTCACGTGTATCATTTTTCTCACCATTCATATAATATGGGATAATATGATTGTAGAGGTTTTAATTCTGCAATTTAGTTTCTATTTATTTATCATCTAAAAAAATGGTTTCAAATTTTGAGGCCGTTACAATTGGTATCAGAGCCTTAGTTTCAAAAACTTAGGGACTTTGGGAAGACATTTAGTCTCGGTGGGTGAATTTTCTTGTGTTGTATCGCTCTTTGTCGCATTGTCTTTGGGGTATTGCCTTTGGTTGTATTGCATTTGTGTGTGAGCATTGAATACACGTATGCATTGCATGGGATCTCTTAAAAAGATAAAGTTTTTATAACTTAACAAAATCTTGGTAAATCCTTGTGTGGATTCTTCAACTTGGGATATTAGAACCCTTGTTGACTCCTTTGAGTTGATCTTATCATCCTTACCCTTGGACTTAGGTTCCATCTTTGTTGCTATCGTTGTGGCTTTTGAGCATTTCCCTCAGTATGAGGTGAATTTTTTGATTCTTAGATGATTGGGTGCCCTTTTGCCCTCGTAGTTGAGGATATCGATTGTTCACGTGACCTTGTGTTTGACCTTTGAGTTCCTTCTTGCATTTGTTGATGAGTTTCTTGGTGGACACTTCTTGTATGATAGTGTTGTTTCTCTCGATGTCGATCGTTTGGTAGTCATCGTGGCACCTTGAAAGTTGATTGTTTCCGGTGGATGAGCCTTGGCTCTTGCCACGCTCTTTCGGTGGAAGTGTAATTTGTTGACCTCATTGGTAAATCGTGACTTGTTGGGATTGAACTAGTCTCCCTGACACGTATCTTCTTGATGTTATTGAAGGATTTCGGTATGTTCCATTCTATCAGAATTGAGGTTAGTGGTAGTGACTAGGTGTGTTGACACTAGTTATCCTATTGAGTAATAGTACTCCTTGAGTAGAGGATGTCTTTGTGTAGCAAGACCTTGTGGTGATAGAGATGTGGGCGTAGACGATTCTTGGGTTGGTAGACCTCTTGTGTGATTTGTGCCTAGTGGTTGGTACAGTGAGGTGTAGCTTGCGTTGGTGGTGTCTTACTCTTGTTCGGATGCTAGAGTTGTCGTAGTGTTGTGACTTAAGGTTACTTGGGATTGGCTTGGTACCTTGAAGCCTTGAGGTTTTTATGGCGGGCGATTAGAGCCGTGTTAGTTTTTGTTGGAAATTGGGACGTCATTGGATAGTGATGGACTCAGTTGTGTTCTAGCCTATGATGTGTCGTGTTGACAATCTTGTTTTGGTGTGTTGTGGAATTGGGATCTTGACTTTCTTTTGAGGTTCTAGTATGAATTGTAGCACGACGAAAGCCTTCTTTTGAGAAAGTAATGAATAAGCACTGGAAGGAAAACTTTGGGAGATAGTTAGTTGATGAATTGATCATTGAGGTTCTTATATTGTAGATGGCCAAAGTACGGATCATCACGTGCCGTATTTCCTCATGTGGGTGAGTTTGGAGTATCGTCCCTTGTCTTGATAAAGTCGATAGGACTCTTGAAATGTTTGAAGTGATAGTGCGGTTAGAGCTATCTTGTGGGTTCCCTTTGTGGGACTTTAGGGTTCCCTATCATATTGGGTGATAGTCTTGTTTGGGTAAGTAGAGCGGTGAGATCGCTTGAGGACTGTAGATTTGGAATGTGAAGTGTTATTAAAAAATTTGGTCCGTAGAATGAATGCATGTTTGAGTTTGTGATGTTTGAAAGTGGGAAGTATGATCCGGTACATTGGGAAGATGAGCACTTGGTTCTAGAACATGTGAAGTTGGTGCATTAGTGCATTCGATAGTCTCTTGGGAGATGATTTGAGTTAGAGAGTAGTTTGAGCATTGAGTTTGAAGTTACGATTGTAGTTGACCTTGGTGACTACTCCTTAGTCTTGGCTCATGGTTGTAGAAGGTGATTCTTGGAGTAGTGGGTTCTTCTCCTTTGAGTATTGGTCTCGGAATATCATTAGCCGCTTGTTGTTCTTCGCACACCTACCCTCACCCGATTCCCTTTGTATTGGATTGGTGAGTGGAAACCATCCATTCGTTGTTCTTTGCCTCTCCCATTTTTGAAAATGTTTGGAAGCGAAAGGCCGTCTCTCTATCCATCCTTGTTTGGATGCTTGTTTGTCGGTGTTGGTGTCTATCCTGACTAGAGTTAGGATACCCGATTCTTTAGAGGTACATAAGTGATTCGCTCATTATCTCTGTTTGGTATGTTCGCAACCGTCTCGGGTTACACTAGCATCTGTTGACCGTTGTGGGAACGTCATATTGTTTGTAAAGTTTTCTGACTCCTCATCTCATAGTCTCGATATTGTTCTTGTCCTTCTCTACATTTCTGTAGATGGTTGGCAGGACGTTTGTAGTGATGGCACTTGCTAGAGTTGCCTTGCATGAGTCGCCTCGCGCACAGAAATCTGTCTAACTTGTCATGTTCTTATTTTCTCGAGATTATCTCCTGGTTTCTCACACTCTCACCGTATACTTGGTCTTCTCGTGGATGTTTGCTGTCCTTGTATTGTTGTGCAAATCCGACTTGTTGTCGTCTCTAATGACATCTTGCCCTTTTTGTGCTTGGGCAATCCTTTCTGCGATGGTGTCGTTTGTTGGAGCTTGTTTGAGAGTGTGTGGGATATTGATCAATGGGTTAGTGGAGTTTGACTTGTGGCATAATCAGTGAGGTGATGTTGTATTCATGTTGTCCAGTTGCATTGAGAGTGTTTGGGTAGACTTGTGTCTCCTTTGGGTCGACTGCACCAACTTAGCTATATATAAAATTTTGTGACTGGGTGTGTGTGGTCCGTGTCATGTGGTGTAGAAATGACTGTAGAGGGTTGTTTTGAGAAGGTGGCTGGCTAGTGCATCTCAAATAAAACTTCATAAGTCATTCCAGTACTGCACTAGGTGAGTGTGTGGGTATGTATGTGTGAGTTTTGGAGTCTTGATCTTTGGCTCGGTGATTTGTGGTTGTCTAGAGTGTATTGGGCGATGCGGTAGTTGTGAACTTTCTTGTGGTTGCATAGTCACGTCCTTTGACTTTTGTCAAAGTTCAAAAAAAATCCTCATCCGAAATTGTTGGAGTAGTACGGTGTGTAGACGCTATGTCTAAACCTATCCTAGATGAGCCACATAAGTTGTTGTCCCTTCTCTTGGTCGATGTTCAAGCATGTCCGCTCATCAACAAATTCCTTTGCCTTGTGGTTGACTTATCGATAGCTCCATCGGAGTATCCGTGTCCTATCGGGTCATCCATGTCGTATTAGAGTGGCGTAGTAGAAGCATGATGTTTTTCTTCTTCTCGGTGGATTCTTTTTCCTTGACGTATCATTTTCGGGTGCATGTGCACGTCATTCTACCGTATCCCTTGTTTTGGGTACCTCTTGGTGTCTTCGGCGTGTCCTTGGCATATCAGCGTGTCCTTGGCGTGTCCTCGGTGTGTCAGTGTGTCCTTGGTGTTTCAGTGTATCTGCCATGTGAGTTTGTGTTTGGCGGAGTTATTCATTTCGATGTTGCAAGTTCTTGGGTTACCTCCATAGATGTTTCGAGTGCTTGAGGTTTTATCCGTGGCATTGGATGTTGTTGTTGCGAGTTTTGGGAGGTAACCTAACCGTTTCTTGGAGTTTGGAGAAACGTTCGAAGCAGTTCGATTTATTGAAGATTTCTTTTCTTGTCATTGTATCTTGGTTCATTGACCCTAGAAATTTCGAGGACAAAATTCCTTTAAGGAGGATGGATTGTAACGGTCCAGAAATTTTCAATATAATTTTCCATTATTTCAAATATTCTTAGGAAATATTATTTAAACTCCTTCAATTATTATTCCGGGAAAATCTTCCTAATAATTCCCTTGAAGTAATATTCCCTTCAGTTGATTGAAAATATATTCCATCCTTGAGTTATGGATTCCCAAGCCTCCCCAAAGTGATTGTTGAATCACGAGGAGTTGGGTGTGCTTGGTAGGGAAATTGATATACTAATAGATGTTCGGGTGACTGCCACGAGTGTTTGGCAATCACATTTCAAGTGATTGAATTCTTATAAAAAAATCTCCTCTTGATGGTTGTGGTGTTTGATCTTATAATGTCGTAGAGAATTCAATTACGAATCCAACACAATTTGAATCACGTCAATCGGAATTCGAATAGAAAATCTACGCTCGAAAGAAAACCCTTGCCCTTGAACCTCCAACTACTGGGAATAGGGGAGAGGGCTTTGCCCTTCTACCGAGAGAATAGAGGGAGAAGGAGGGAAGGGGAGGGGCTGCATGCTGAGGTACAGGGGAGGATCCATTCTACCGGGAGTTCGGAGGGGAGATCCCCAACCACCGGGAGAGCATACGGGAGAAGGGGAAGGTCCACACCTGGAATACCAGGAGACCAGGAAACGCGTGTGGGAGACCGTGCGAGAGAAGAGGAGAAGGGGGTTGCAAGTGAGAGCTGCAACCCGGACTACTGGGAGAAGAGTCCCATATTACCGGGAGTGCAGGAAGGCAGGGAGCCTGTAGGCTTGGCTGCAGCTTCGACTACTGGGAGTCCACTCCTGGACTACCGGGAGTCCGCGTGTTAATTTCTGCTGTTTGGGAATTTTTGTCTGAGGGTAATCTTGTCATTTGGGCTCGATATAAATGCATCACTCTTGCCTTAAACTCTCATTTCTTCCCCAGAACTCTCTCTCTCTATCTATCTATCTATCTATCTCTATCTTCCGTCTATCTTCAAATCCTGTCAAACTCTCTCACTTCTCTCTAAGATTCAAGAAGATTGACTTGGAGTTTGAAGAAAACCCAAGGTTTAAAGTTGTCGACGGCTCTCCCATCTCTCCATTGATGTACAAAGCTTGTCCATCCTTCAAGATTCCCTCACCTAGGGTTTTGCAGATCTTCGATTGAGGTAGAGATTTCTATCCCTCGTGTCTTTATCTTTGGTTTTCTCCCTCTCTCTATCTCTAAGATTTTCAAGAAATTTCAAATGTGTGTGTATTTTCAAATTTCCCCTTATGGGTTGTGTCCATCCATCAATTGGTTGAGTGTGTGTATTTAATAGGGTCTTGTTGAACTCCCTATGACTTTAATTTGTTGATTCCTCATTCGATTTCGAAAACCCCCAATTTTGTGTAAAATCCTAACTTTTGAGTCTTGAATCAAATTGGGGCAAATGGTTGATTTTAATTGATTTAGGCAATTAATAAGTCTAGTATGTGCCTCGTCATGTTTGAATCAACAATTGAACAAATTGAAGAAATTTTGGGTATAACTCATATTTTAGGTCTAGTTGAGTGATTAGGAGGCGTTGCCCTAATTGCATTGAAATTAATTGATGAAAAGATAAATGTGGATGAAATACCCTAAAACATGTGAGTATATTATGGTTGGCTATATTTATAGGATTTTGATCCCCAGGATATTGATCCTTGAATGTTATGCATTCACGACATTATGCAATGGGGGATTGTTTGGCCCCTCCCGACGAGTTGGGAAATACTAGGAAATATACAGTTAGTTGGTTGATCACCTACTATCTCGGAACTTGACCGAAACCAAATAACTCAACTGATTTGATAAATTAAGGAATTAGTATGTTATAAACCAATCTCCTTGGAAATTGATGAAAATTGGTATGTTATAAACCAATCTCCTTGGAAATTGATGAAAACTGGTATGTTAGAAACTAATGTTTTGAAAGTAATGAAAATGAGTCGTTTAGAACTCGTAGGACTTGGTAGATTGAAAACCAACTCCCTTGTATTTGATAATGCAAGTCTTTTGAGAAAATGGTTATTTATTCCTTTGTTTTGACAAAGTGAGTCCTTTTGGAAAATTGTGAGTTTTCACACTTTGGTTGGTGTCGTTGAGTCTTTTGGAAATATCAAGTGTTGAACTTGAGTCAAAGAATAAAATGAGAACATTTTAGCTTGAAAAATATAATGAGATCCCTATGCATATATATTTACATTCTTTGTCTTGTCACACACATGCACCCCAATTTTAGAAACACTTGGTTATAGATTTCTCTACTAGGCGGTGGTGCCTAACCCTCTATTTTATAGGTAAGTGGCTTCTTTGGATTGGAGCCGCATCTTCGGGCTCCTTGCCGGGTTTGGAGTTGGTTGCACCATAGATGATAGATCTCTTTCATTATCATCATTTGTATTTTCTTTATTCACATTGTTGTAATATTGTAAAAGACTATTTTATAAAGTCCTCGATTGCTTTTTGGTTATTCATTACAGTTGTAAAAGCGAAATGGACTACGATTATAAAGTCCCCTAATCGCTTGTAGTATTTCATGTGTATCATTTTTCTCACCATTCATGTAATATGGGATAATATGGTTGTAGAGGTTTTAATTCTACAATTTAGTTTCTATTTATTTA